>PITA01007438.1:0-91557 GCA_004023965.1 Spilogale gracilis | reverse complement strand
GAGGAGGAGGAAGTGATGAAAAGAGAAAACAACAGGAACTACTATTTCTGGACCAACAATCATAGTATCCACTAAATACTTATTAGAAAACTTATAATGAGTCAGCTTCTGTTGTAAGAGCTTCACATACCATATGTCATTAAAGCCCCACAAAACTTAGGAGAAAGGACTATTAGCACTTTATTTTACAGTTGGGGAAACTGACACTTGAAGAGGTCAGATGGTTTGGCCAAGGTCATGACGATGTAGTCAGTGAATGGAGGGAGGACCCTGCTGTGATGTTTACCTGTGTACTTGACTTGTTTCTGATCCCTGGGCTATTCACCCCAAGACTATAAGGTAAGGCTGACACCCCAAGAGAGACATCTGAGTGGGAAGAAACTGACATTGAACTGGGCACTCCCGACTGATACAGCTTTAGTAGTTATGACATTTTAGGATCCATGAAGACCTGGGTGTTTCATTGGATTCTCAAAAAAAAATCTGCTTTAAAGGTTTATTTGGAGGAAGAAGAGGGGTTCACCTTCAATGGAAAGCATTGAATAAAGCAGTGAAGAGGCTGTAGAGGCCTGGAGCCAGATCTGGGTTCAAATCCTGACACTGTCACCCAATGGCCACATAAACTTGGGCAAGCTAGTTACCATTCCTAAGTCAGGCCTCCTCCTCTCTCATGGGGGCCAGAATGGTACTGAATTCATAGGGTTGTTGTTGTAGGGTGTGCTGTAAAATGATGCACTGTAGACTGGATGTGTTCCCCGACCTCCAAACTCAGATGTTGAAATCCCAATCCCTGATAAGAGGGTGCTTGGAGATGGGAGCCTTTGGAGGTAAGTAAGTCATGAGAGTAGAATCGTTGTGATGGTAGAGAGTCCCTATAAGAATGGAGAGGAGAGAGTTTGCTTCCTCTTTCTCTCTCCACCATGTGAGGACAGAGCAAGAAGGAGCAGGTCCTCAACAGGCATTACATCTGCTGGCGTCTTGATCTTGGTCTTTCCAGTCTCCAGAACTATGAGACATAAATGCTTGCTGTTTAAACTGCCCGGTCTCTGGTATTTTTATTTATTTATTTATTTAATTTTAAAATTTTAAAAGATTTTTTTATTTATTTATTTGACAGAGAGAAACACAGCTAGAGCGAGAACACAAGCAGGGGGAGTGAGAGAGGGAGAATCAGACTTCCCACTGAGCAGAAGTCCAATGTGGGGCTCGATCCCAGGACTCCGGGATCATGACCTGAGCCGAAGGCAGACGCTTAACAAATGAGCCACCCAGGCGCCCCTGGTATTTTTATAACAGCCTGAGCTGACTGAGACAGGATGAAACGAGATCATGTGTGTAAAGTTCTTAGAAGCTTAGCATGTAGTTGGCCCTCAATAAATGTTGGCTGCTAAAAAGTGGGTTTGCAGTCCTTCCCACCCCTCTTCTCCCAGCTTCAAATTAGGACTTCCCTAAAATGTAAAATAAAAAACCACTTAAGCCTCCTCTTTACTATTTGCCTGTGCACCCCTCTTTGCAAGTGTCATTTCTAACAAAGCAGGGTCTGAACCAATAGGACCCCACAAGATACTTCCAACCTAATGTAAAGGGGAGATTTTCTAGAATAGCTTAGAACCCTCCCTCTCACTGGCCCTCTGGACCTCTGCCTTGGCCTCACATTCTCCAGTCCCCATGGCTACCCAGTCCATCTGCAGCCAAATGGGAATGAAGGGTGCCCAAATGGAAACCTGAGGCTAAGAACCCATCAAGAGGGGCGCCTGGCTGGCTCAGTTGGTTAAGCGACTGCCTTCGGCTCAGGTCATGATCTGGGAGATCCGGGATCGAGTCCCACTTCGGGCTCCCTGCTCGGTGGGAAGCCTGCTTCTCCCTCTCTCATCCCCCTGCTTGTGTTCCCTCTCTGGCTGTGTTTCTCTCTGTCAAATAAATAAAATCTTAAAAAAAAAAAAAAGACCCCATCAAGAAACACCTGCTGTTATGGATACCTGCAACAGCCACACTTCTCCTGCCCTGAGCACTTTCCCTACATGTGCTCATTTAAGTCCTCACAGTCCCCCTCTGTGGTGGTTGATATTATTACCCTCATTTTCCGGTTGGAGAAGCTAAAACGGAGAGAAATGAACTTGCCTAAAATCCTACACAGCTAAAGAGTGGCAGAGGCAGGATGTGAGCCCCAGAATCCACATTCTTGACCACTATGCTCTGTTGCCTCCTTCCCCCAGAGCAAGGGGTCTATTCTATATAGGAGTGTGAATTTATAGAACTCACAGCCAAATGGATTTTTAACCCTGTGTCTATCATAAAGAACAAACCACCAGGAGGAAACTGGCGAAGAGGCTGATGCAGGAGGGAAAGAGAAGCCCCATCCCCAAATTACAAAAATCACAATGGGATGTCTGTATAAGGAGAACATAAAAGTAAGGAGGCACCTCAAGACTAAATAATAATAACTTTTTTCCAAGTGCCTCACAAGTTGGTCTAAAGCCTTGTGAAGTAGCATCATGTTCTAGAATGTTCACTGGAGTTGCGTTCCACGTTACGTGTCCCTACAGCACCTCCTCTCTCCCCTGATTCAGGCAACAAGCAGCTGGCAAGGCATCTCTGCCTGAGAAAGAAAAAGTTGACGCAGAAGAGTAGACCTAATAAAGCAGTAAGCTTCCTGACTTGAGAGCTTTGACATCTTTCTCCTGACTCGGAATCTCTGGAGATGTGACCTGGGCAAAGTGGCTGGGTTTATGGCGTTCCCCAGGTGATTCTCGTGCATGTTAAAGTTTGAGGAGCACTCTTGGGCTGCTGCCAAACTATCTGGAAGAATGTTCAGTATGTTTGCCTCTTCACCAAGTTCTTGAAGAAAGAGAGTCAAGGATAACCCAAGAGCAGAACGGGGAGAGCACAATCTCAGAGTGTACGGGCCCTGAGTGGGTTTAAACCCCAGCATCAGCACCTTCTCGCTCTGGGGCCTTGGGTAGGTCCTGTGACGCATGTCTGAGCTCCTGTTTACTCACTTGTAAATTGGAGTTAATAATTATTTAAAACGCAGACCCCTCAGCTCGTGATTCAGGGAACAGGACATGGATTCCTCACATCTGTGGTCTTAATATGAGCCTGCCAAAGTGTGCTGATGGCTGCCATTTACTTCGAAATATATCAGAAAAACAAGAAGACTGGGTTGATGGAGAGATAAGTGATAAAGCAAGAAAAATAAAATATTAAGTGGTAGCATCTTTGTGATGGATGAAATTCTTTCAACTTGGCCATAGGTTTGAAACTTCCCATAATAAACTATTGGGAAGGAAATCTCCCAAGGAGTGGTTCCTTTCTCATGTCAAAGGTCCCCGTGTGCTGCTTCTATAAGTCATTTTGAGGCCCAAAGCAGGAGACAGGCAAGGCAAAGGCATGGAAACTTGCTCATTTTTCCAAGGTCCCCTATCTTGGGCAATTAATTCAGCATTCAGTTTGTATTTTCTTTTTGTTTGGGAGTTTCCAAGAGAACATGTCCCCAACAAGGTGCTTAGCTGTGGAAGCATGCTGGTTTTGCTGGCCAGAGAGGGAGAGCAGGGCTGTAACTACCTGGAGAGAGAAGAGATGGATGCCCCCAGGCCTAAGATGTAACTTCTCTGTGGGGCCCATGCTATCTCCCAGGGCTTCAGAAACCGTTCCTGTTCACCACCCTTTATGCTTCGGATTCATCTTACAGGCAAGACAAGTTGTTGTACGATGAAGCAAGAAGGATGCCTTTCATATAGCCTTCTGGATCAGTGGGCTATTTTTTCTCTTTTTCCAAAGGCTTCTGTCGGTTCATGCTGGATCTGTCCAGGTTTATTCTAAAGCGCCTTCCTCCAGCAGACACAGTAACAAGAGGCTACAAACTTCATTTGTAATGCACCCAGACTCAGAGGGATGACCACAGCATAGTGAAACAATGGGGGTCAGCGTTAACAAGCTACTTTTCCATCAGAGGTACCCGGGAAACGACAAGAGGATGCTGGGCATTAGTCAAGAGCCAAGGGGGTAGAGAACCAGCTTTGTTTCTGAAGTTTATTTTTTCCCTTTTTTATGAACTAAAAATTAAACTTGACTTCTTGGTGGCAGTTCAGTGCCCAACATGGCCAACCCAGCCACGGTCTTTAGCATACAGCCTGACCCGTAGAATAGACTCAATACATTTCTGAAGGAATAAATGAGTGGACAATATAGAAAAATCCGTTTGCCTTCATGGATCAATAATATAATATTAGGCATCATTTATCGAGTGAACTGTGTGCCATATGACGGTGGATTGTGAAAATGGTGTTCGTTATTCCCCTCCCTGTAGCTGTACCTCTCGGCAAGGGGCCTTTGCATCTGTTCCTCAAGAGGAGGGCGTCTCTTTCCCTGCTCCTGCGTCTTGATTGGCCTTCTGACTTGTTTGGGTCAACAGGGTGGGGCAGAAGTGATTTGGGGTGCCAGTTCCCATCCTAAGCCCCGAAAGGCCTTGTGCAAGTTCCGTCACTATCTTGGAAGCCTGTCACTAGCCACCTAGAGGATAAGAAACTAAGTAGAGCAGAGACAATATGGTCCAGCTGAGGTTTCCTAGATCAGCCAGCTCCCCTGCCAACCCAGCAACCTCCTGCAGTGGCCTGAGGAAGCTGAGATCATCTGAGATTAGAACCACACAAGGGAAGCCAGCCCAAACCGGGACCGAAATTGGTCATTGTTCTAGGATCTAAGTGTTACTCTAAGACACTGTTATAGTTGTTGTTGGTTTTTCCACAGCAAAGCTGAATGATATACAAATACTGTGTTATGCACAGAATATCCTCTAACCCCTTACAATAACCCTCCGAAATAGGTACGATGGATACAGTTATCTGTCTTCCAAAATGCATTATCTCCTTACCCCAAAGTAAGAGATTTAGCTAGAACAGAGCTTCCCAGCTGGGCCTAATTCCTCAGCAACTCTAGCAGGTGTGAGTGGTAATGTGAGTTCTTGCCAAGAATTGGAAGGGGAGAAATGATGTTGTAACTGCTGCCTCAGTTGCTTGAGATAAAATCCCTAGCCCTGGAAATTTGCTCTTTTCCCTTTCCTGCTGGCTGGACTGGGGATAACCAGAGTGACCCTGTGTGAGAGGAAGCAGAGCCCAGCACTTTGAATTCCCGAACATCCCTTGGCAGAGACATGGCCCTGGATTGTTACACAGGCGAGAAAGAAACTCCTGAGTTGGAGCCACTGTGCCACAGAGCCTGCTTGTTACAGCAGCTGGTGTTGGCCTAATGGCAGAGAAATTATTATTTTCATTTGACAGGGGAGGAAGTAGAGGCTCAGAGGGGCGACAGGACTGGACCTCTAAGATTGCAATGTCTAGGACAGCAGCCACTAGCCATGTGTTGCTATTAAATTTAAAGTAATTAAAATCAAAATCCAGTTAAAAATCCAATTCCTCGGTGGTACTAAGCACACCTCAAGTCCTCAAGGGCCACAGGTGGCTGGTGGCTACTTTGGATAACACAGGTGTAAAAGGCTCCATTGACACAGAATGTCTTCTCTGGTTGTCCTGACCTAGAAAGCAGAGTTGTGATTCTAACTGGGGTTCTGAACGGTTCCAGCACTTGCTTGTCTGCCTCCTACCATGCAGAGTGCTTTTTAAGAGTTGCTCCCCTGGTGCACGTCCATGTTTATTTACAGATCATTATTAACTATCTGTCAGAGAGGCTAGGAGGGAGGAAGGGAGAGGAGACACAATTAAAGGGTGAGGACAGCTGGCAAGAGGATCAATAAAAAAAAGAAGTCATCTCTTTTTGAAATGGTCACAGGGAGTCACTTGATTTGCCAGCATTGGCTATGAAATGATCCAGATGCCTGCACCTCTACCCAAACCTTTCTCGCAGGGTGACCTGCCCTGAACAGGATAGACTGTCCTTTTCTTTGCAACCACTGTGAAAGGGACTCATATTGATCTGTCTAGGATGGTTATGGTCAGAGAGGGCCTAATGAATCACGGCAGTGGGGTTGGCGGGCACTGCTGAATATATTCACCACACTGGTCTAGTTGGTGAGATTAAGCCAAATCATGGCAGAGTCAGACTTCATTCTACAAAGATCACCTTGAGTGCATCCATATGATGGATTTCAGGGGCAAGATGGGGGATCCCCCAGCATCAGAGATGCCGGGGCCTGGACTAAGGCAGTAAGAGCAGAAAGGAAGGGAAGAGGTCAGACTGGAGAGATCTTGAAGGACACAGGCATTGCATATGGAAAGATGTGGAGACTCAAATGGACAGAGGAGAATCCTTAACTTGGTCCCCAGTCGTAGACCCTGAAACAAGGATTCAAGAATGAGAATCTCATTTAGGAAGTGAAAATGGAGGAGTTGGGAAGTGACGGGGGAGAAGCAGCAGCCAGTAAGGATCTAGTCAGCTACCACTGAAGACAAAAGCCACTTAATCCTGCTGGGGAACTCTAGGGATAGTGTAGACCATGACCGCTGAGGAATCCCACTCAGGCTACAAGGGAGCTGGGGTATTTATACACCAGCTCCTGCCAGGATCAACTGAGGGCTGCTTCTGGAGGGTGGGCTCATTCTCCAGCACATCTGAGCCCCCATACAGAAGAGAAAGGAACCCTCAGGCCACAAACTGCAGATATCAGCAGATGAAGTGTGTTTGGTGCACCCTGAATGGTCAGGATGAGAGCTATGGTCAGGGCACGCATCTGCCCCTGGTCCTGTGCAACTCCCGCTGCCAAGAACATCCATTAGACAGACAGAGTCTCGGGGCAGCGCAGAGGAAAGTGATTACTAAGAAGAAGTATCTGAATTAAGGAAATAATTCTCTAGCATTTTTTAATTAAAACCTTCAACCCAAGAAGCTTGTTAATTTTAGCTTCAGCAAGTGGTTCTGCCACCTCTCGGAGTCCTGCTGCCCGCGTTCTGTCGGAAGTGGCTGCCTCTGATTTTCCTAATTTGTGAGGTGCTCACACTTCGGGTGGCAGGCGGGTGATTACAGCCAGATGGAAAGCCAGCCCCTCCAGAAGCAGATTCCTGTTGGATTTTTGCAGCCAGCAGGAAGCTAGAAGGAATTCTGGGGCCTTTCTTATTCCTTTCCTTCCTCCCCTCAGATTAGATGCATTTGAAGAGCAAAAGAGGAAACTCCTACTTGCACAGTGGTTGACAAAGAGATTATCAAGACAGGCGGTTGAGCACCCCCCACTCTGTGAATGAAGAAGTGATGTTCTTTCCTGATTAGTTCCATGGACAGATGGATGGATATATATATATATATATATATATATATATATATATATATAGAGAGAGAGAGAGAGAGAGAGAGAGAGAGAGAGAGAGAGAGAGAGAGTTCATTCTATGAACCAGGCACTGTGCTGTTTGCCTGTACTCTCACTCAATCCTTACAATTAGTCTGTAAATTGGGTAGGATTAGTAGCCCCATTTTACAGATGACATAACTGAGGCTCAGAGAGTTGTAAGGGCTTGCTGAAGTTCACACGGCTAGCGAGTGGCTAAGCCAATCATCCAGTTCCAAATGGTGGGTTCCAAGAACAAGCCCAAACATGGAGCCTGGGGATAGACAAACTAGTTTGGTCTCCTTTGCTCTGCGAATGTTAGCCATTACTATCTTCATCATGATCTCAATACTTTAAATGGGCTTCAGAAGACTACCATCTCAACCATGCAGAAAGGTGGACTGAGATTCATCTTCAAGGATGCCTCTCCCAGCATCCTTTATTCCCAGGTGTGAGAAGTTGGAACCAATCCAGATGTACAAAGATAGGGGATTGGGGTAACCAATTATGGGGGCTCCCTACACTGTCTTAGCATGAATGTGTTAAAAATCATATGTAGAACCAGAAGACACCTAGGAATAAACCTAACCAAAGAAGTCAAGGATCTGTACTCGAGGAACTACAGAACACTCATGAAAGAAACTGAAGTAGACACAAAGATGGAAGAGCATTCCATGCTCATGGATCGGAAGAATAAACATTGTTAAAATGTCTATACTGCCCAGAGCAATCTATACTTTCGATGCCATCCCGATCAAAATTCCACCAACATCTTCAAAGCATTGGAACAATCTTAAAATGTATATGGAACCAAAAAAGACCCCTAATTACTAATAAACTGTTGAAAAAGAAAAACAAAGCTGGGGGCATCACGTTACCTGATTTCAAGCTTTATTACAAAGCTATGATCACCAAGACAGCATGGTACTGGCACAGAAACAGACAATTAGACCAATGGAACAGAGTAGAGAATCCAGATATGGACCCAGAAATCTATAGTCAAATCATCTTTGACAAAGCAGGAAAAAATATCCAGTGGAAAAAAGACAGTCTCTTCAATAAATGGTGCTGGGAAAATTGGACAGCTACATATAGAAGAATGAAACTAGACCATTCTGTCATGCCACACACAAAGATAAACTCGAAATGGATAAAAGTCCTCAAAGTGAGGCAGGAATCCATCAAAATCCTAGAGGAAAACATAGGCAGTAACCTCTTTGACATCGGCCACAGCAACTTCTTTCAAGACACGTCTCCAAAGGCAAAGGAAATAAAAGCAAAAATGAACCTCGCTTCATCAAAATAAAAATCTTCTGCATAGCAAAGGAAATAGTCAACAAAATAAAGAGGCAACCCAAGGAATGGGAGAGGATATTTGCAAATGACACTACAGACAAAGGGCTGATATCCAAGATCTATAAAGAACACCTCAAACTCAACACCCAAAAAGATGATCACATCAAAAAATGGGCAGGAGACATGAAGAGGCACTTCTCCATAGAAGACATGCAAATGGCTAACAGACACATGAAAAAAATGCTCATCATCACTAGCTACCAGGGAAATTCAAATCAAAACCACACTGAGATACCACCTTACACCAGTCAGAATGGCCAAAATTAACAAGACAGAAAACAAGTGTTGGAGAGGCTGCGGAGAAAGGGGAACTCTCTTACACTGTTGGGAATGCAAGTTGGTGCAGCCGCTTTGGAAAACAGTGTGGAGATTCCTTTAAAAACTAAAAATAGAGCTACCCTATGACCCTGCAATTGCACTACTGGGTATTTACCCCAAAGATACAGATGTAGTGAAAAGAAGGGCCATATGTACCCCAATGTTCATAGCAGCAATGGCCACAATCACCAAACTGTGGGAAGAGCCAAGGTGCCCATCAACAGATGAATGGATAAAGAAGATGTGGTCCATATATACAATGGAATACTATGCCTTCATCAGAAAGGATGAATACCCAACTTTTTTAGCAACATGGACCGGATTGAAAGAGATTATGCTGAGTGAAATAAGCCAAGCAGAGAAAGTCAAGTATCGCATGGTTTCACTTACTTGTGGAGCATAAGGGGTAATATAGAGGACAGTACAAGGAAAGGAAATGGGAAGTGGGGTAAATCGGGGAGGGAGACGAAACACGAGAGACTTTGGACTCAGAAACAAACTTAGAGTCTTGGAGGGGAGGAGGTGGGGGATGGGTGAGCCTGGTGGTGGGTATTGAGGGCACGTATTGCATGGAGCACTGGGTGTGGGGCATAAACAATGAATCTTGGAACATTGGAAAAATAAAAAATGATAAAAATAAAAAATAAAAAAATCATATAAGATAAGTGGTTAATGACATGGGAAGATATTGGGAATATACTGTTAGGTGTGGGAGTTCTTTTAAAGCACATTACCAACAGCATATATAAATGTATAAAAACAATTTGAAAAATAATATATCTGCGTTCTTGTATATATTCATGTATCTCTACATATATATTTGGAAACTGAAAAGAAAGACTAAAATAAAAGTTTTCTCTCAGTGCTGTGATAGGAATGATTTGGATTCTTTGTTATTCTGTATTTTTTTCCCGTATTTTCCACAGTGAGCAGAGTCTTTCATAATGAGGGGGAAAGAACCCACACGATTATTATTATATATTTTTTAATTTCGACATATACTCTAACTGATCGCAGAATCCCTTGCTCGTTTGAGGAATGCAATACCATCTCTTGCCCTTCTAAATTGACCGACCACATTTGGTGTGCTGTCTTCTGTTGGCTCTGTCATCTCTGCTTACTTGGACAGTATTTGTCCCTTTCAAGAGGGTTTTGCAGTTTTTTTTCTCCCAATACTTAGAGATTCTTGGTTCCTGATCATGTTTGCACCTGGGATGCAGTTTTCTCCCGTGACTTGAGTTTCCCCAATGCCTGCCTTTGGGGTGGACGCAATGACACGTGCTACTGGGAGGGGAGTGTCAGCAACCTGTCTAGTGGGGGTCCCTCCAGGGGTCAGCGGCTCCCCAGGGACCAGCCTGTACCAGAGTCCCAGTGTCCACACTTCCACGGTCCCCAAAGTAAGGAGGGCGAAGGACTCAGTCAGCCTCACAGGCCAGAGCATAGCCCCCTTACTCCAGCTGTCTCCAGGTAGCTGGGACCATGGGTCTGTAGAAAGCCCCTGTCCTTGGGGCCCTATCTGTTTACCTTGTAAGAATATGGCCCTAAACACACTCCCCGATCCTCACAAGACTGTTGGAAACTCCAGAAATGTGGGGTGCATTGGAGGGAGATCCTAAACCAGCCATTTGGGACTGAGGACCTCAGGCCACCCGCTGGCCACTGTTACGTGGAAGAGAACAGGTGACAGGGTGGTGGGTCCGGAGGTCCAAGAGGTAGCTGGGGCCTCATCTACCAGCCTTTACAAGCCAAGGTCAGGGCATTGGATTTTATTCAGAGGCCTCCACAGCCCTTGTAGGATATCCAGCAGGGAGGATGTGATATGACCTCCCTTCAGTTTCATCACATTTTTTAAGCACCACGGTTATTGATCGACTTGCTGTAGTGTCCTGCAGACTCTGAGGGCAGAAATCAAGCTCCATCCATCTTTGCAACCCCCTCACTTCAGGTCCTAAGAAACTGCTGCGGGTTCCTGCAAATATTTGTTGAAAGAAAAAAGAAACAAAGACAGATGGGCCCGTTTTTTTTGCATTTGTCTTAAACCTCCTCTTGGTTCTGCCGCCTTGTCTCCTAGGGGAGGGAGCGTCAACTTGGCTCTCATGCTCTCATCTTTGTGAGAGAAGCCCTGGGATCTGGTGCAGGGAGATTTTCCCTCTGTCAGCTGGGATGGATGGGCTAGCTCCGTGACACTCCTGGGTGAGAGTCCCCGTGACTGTGACGGGGGACTGAGCGAGAATGATGATGGGGAAGCAGGGCGGTTGGTGAAACGGCTGGTCAGGCTGGTCATTCATTACCTGCCGGCAACTTGGCACAAGAGGAATTGGGCCCTTGGAATTCTAAATGAACCTGTCTCCTTGGCTCAAATATCCAGGGTTCCACCTTAACCCAGAGGCGTGGCCCTGGAAGGCATTCCAGAGAGAAGGCTGGTTCCCAAGGTCCAGCCAATGCAGGAAACCAGGTACAGTCAGGGTGCTGACTCTGGGACTAAAGAAACACCCAGATCTGACATCTGCCTTCCATCAGATGATTCTAATAATACTAATGATCTAAGGCAGGGATCGAAATATGTTTCATGTCTTGCCAGTTCAGATTGATGGGCAGTGGCTGCCTGTATTGAAAAGACTTCTGAGGTTCCATCTGGGCTCAAACGGATGGGGCAGTGATTGGTGAGGGATGCTAGTAAGGACAAAAGATGAAGGAATGAATCTCGCAGCACAAATTTTCCATTCTTGTTCTAAAGTATCTGTCCCACAGAAAGAAAAAGGTGGGGACATTTTCTTCTCCAGTGCATGAAATTTTGATTTTAATTTTTCCTCAATGGAATAATAATTTCTGCCATAATTACTTAAAATGTGCCAAGCACAAGGCTCTGTGCTTTACATATATTATCTTATTTTCTTGGCATTACTGCTGTGAGGTTCTGTCATAACTATCTGACACGTAAAGAAACTCAAGCTTGGAGAGTTAAGTGACTTGTCCAAAGACTCCCAGCCAGTAAGTTGTAGAACCAGGATTTGAACCCGGCTCTGTGGAATAAAGACTCTATACCTTCTCTCAGCACCCGGCATCTGCATTTTAGCCCCACCCCCACTCACCCTTACACATGCGCACACACACGTGGACATGTATACACACACATGCATACCTATGCACACACACAAGCACACACAATACACACACATGTGCATACACACATATACCCCCACACATGAAGCTCTCTCCTATTTTTAACCTCCATCCCTCTTGCTGCAATTAAAGCACAGTCCCTCTTAGAATCCCACAATCTATACTCGTGATCTGAGCACCCATGGTGTGTGCTGCCTAATACAGAGGCCACTGGCCATAAGGGGTTAATGACACTTGACTTGTGGCCAGTCCAGACTGAGATGTGCTGTGATGTAAAATGCACACCTGATTTTGAAGACTCAGTAGAAAAAGAAGAATGGGGGCACCTGGGTGGCTCAGTAGTTAAGTGTTTGCCTTCGGCTCAGGTCATGATCCCGGGGTCCTGGGATCCAGCCCCGCATCGGGCTCCCTGCTCGGCAGGAAGCCTGCTTCTCCCTCTCTCACTCCCCCTGCTTGTGTTCCCTCTCTACCTGTATGTCTCTCTGTCAAATAAATAAAATCTTTAAAAAAGAAAAAAAACAATGTAAAAGGTCACTTTAATAATGTTTTGTTGATTATATATGAAAATTATATTTTTGATATATTGGGTCATGTAAAATATGTCAGCATTAATCTCTCTTGTTTCTTTTCTCTAAAGATTTTTTTTTTAAGATTTTATTTATTTGACAGAGAGAAACACAGCCAGAGAGGGAACACTAGTAGGGGGAGGGAGAGAGGGAGAAGCAGGCTTCCCGCCGAGCAGGGAGCCCGATGTGGGACTTGATCCCAGGTCTCCGGGATCATGACCTGAGCTGAAGGCAGTCGCTTAACCAACTGAGCCACCCAGGCGCCCCTTCTCTAAAGATTTTTTAAAAAGATTTTACTTATTTATTTTCTGAGAGAGAGAGAGAGAGAGAGAGACTGAGAGTGAGTGAGCACGAGCAGGGGGAGGGGCAGAGAGAGAAGTAGACTGCCTGCTGACAGGGAGCCTGACCCAGGACAGAGCTCAGGGAACCTGGGGAACCTGAGCTGAAAGCAGATGCTTTACTGACTGAGCCACCCAGGCACCCACTCAAGATTTTATTTTTAAGTAATCTCTACATCCAACAGGGGGCTCGAACTTATAACCTTGAGACCAAGAATCATAGGCTCGACCAACTAAGCCAGACTTGCTCTTTTTTTAAATGTGGCTATGAGAAAATTGAAAATTACACATGTGGCTTGCATGTGTGGCTCGTGAAATATTTCTACTGGATAGTACTGCTTCTGAGATCAGAAGAGGCGAGAGAGGCAGACGTGGGCCTCAGTCCCATCACTTTGGACAGGAGATAAAGACCACATTTTAGCTTGCTTGTCCCCAGTTCCTATGCTCTTTGTTCTTTGGAGGAAGGGCAGCTGGCTGGAAAACTACTGTTTCCCTTTCGGACATACTTTCACAGGGAGGGGTGGGGGAAGGGAGAAGTGAATTTAGACCAAACAGGAAAAAAAACCCATTTTTTCCCCCAACCCAATGTCTGATGGAACACAAGAAAGCTGGACCCATAAAGCCTCAACTGCCTTCTCCTGGAGGCTCCCAGGGAACCCGGCGGCTGCCTACACACTCTGAGCAGAAGGGTGTGTTGTGTGTCCCCAACAGGTGTATTCCCAGAGGCAGCAGCCCTCTCAGGCTCGGGGACTGCGGGGCCGAGGGGGAGCTTGACTACACCCCAAAGACTCTGCAGTTAGCTGTGGCTCTGGCGGGCCCAGAGGGCCTCGAGCCACAGCAAATCCCAGTCCTGACTGCCTGCTACATCCTTCCCTCCAGCTCATGATTCACCCTCTCTCTACCACAGCACCCCGTGGCCAGGAGCAGGCTCGCTTCCCACACGAACTGAGGTGGCTAGACACTCCAAGATGTGATCTGGCCTCTAGAGTTAACGGTCTTGACACGCAAATCAGACTTCGATCCACCTTCTTGAAACATCCTCAGAGGCTCCCCGCTGCACCTCTTGTTGCAGACATGGTCAGTCCCGCCCCAGCGTCATCCACGGCTGGCCTTCTGAGCTGGCATGCTGCACACGGCTGGGGGTCCACTGCCTGCAGCTCCCTGCCTGAGGGCTCTCCTGACTCCACAATGCTGCTCTGCCTGCCGCCGGAAGTGGGGGGGGGATGAGCGCCTTGGAGGAGCACCCCTGGACCAGCGGACAGAAGCGGATGTATAGAAGGCTCTCTTGTCTCTCTGTGGAGTCATTCTCTTCTGGGTGTTTTACCCCGCTGCCCTACATCTTTCCTGGGATGAAGCTCCAGCTGCCTTCTGTATGCATAAGGAAGCCCATGAGCTCTCTGTCTCTCTTTTAAAGATTTTCTATTATTTATTTATTCATTTGTTTGTTTGTTTGTTTGTTTGACAGAGAGATAAAGGAAGCACAAGTAAGCAGAGCAGCAGACAGAGGGAGAGGAAGATGTAGGCTCTCCACTGAGCAAGGAAGCCAATGCGGGGCTCGATCCCAGGACCCTGGGATCATGACCTGAGCTGAAGGCAAACCCTTAACCGACCGAGCCACCCAGGCGCCCCTGACAGATCTCTTTCCAACTCAAGGGATTTCAGTGTTCAGATTAAGCCAACACATGGAATTCAGGGAGAGGAGGAACTAGGGTTCAGATCGTTGGTGACAAGGCAGAGCTACTGGATACAGCTTTACCTGGTCCCCACTCTACCTCCTGACACTGATTATAGTCACCCGTGCATTTCTTTGATTTTCTGAAGTAAATTTTCATCTGCAACAGGGGTGTCACCTGCCTGTTGTTCCCACTCTGAGGTGGCCTGAGTGCTCCATTGAGTCCCAAATGGCTGGTTTGTGGTCTCCCTCAAGTGCACCCACATATTTCTGGGGTCTCTAGAAGTTTTCTGAGGCTTAGTGAGTGTCTTGACCATAGCATTCTTACAAGATGGATGAACCGGGCACAAAGCAGAGAAAGGGCCTTGATGCCACTTACCTGGTGGCAGGACTCTCAGCAGGAAAGTTCTGGAGGCCCAGACAAGGGCTGGTTCCATGGCTGTGATGGAAACTCGAGCTGGGTGAGCCATCCGCATGTCAACAGGCTGGTCCCCCTAGGGCTCAAATGCTGTCCCTCCCAGGTACTGACCTGTGCTCAGACCGCTAGAGTGACAATCTTGGGAATGTAGTACAATCCTTCAAGTCTCCAACCTCCAGCTCCTCCCCATGTCCTGGCCCTGGATCCTGCCTCATTTACTTTTAAGCTCATCCTCAAAATTCTTTTTAGGTGACAATATTTAGTGGCATATGAGAAAGAAAGTGTTGAAAAGGAACCCATGGCTTTAGCAAGCCATGACACCCCAGGGAAGGCCCCATGATAGAACACAAAAGTCAGTTGCCCTTCCCTGAAAAGGACAAGTGGTATTTTTACTCCTCCTGGAAAGTCACCCTCCCCCCAAGGATTAGCCAAAAAGCTGATTCTCATGCTTTTAGATGGGGTGGTTGCATTGCTAAATCACTGTAACCTTGAATGACAAGGTGGCCCAGCGTGCTGGGACCATGCCAGGGTGCCATTTGCCATACATACACGCATCTTAGCTTCTAGAAGCCCGTGTGCTTCCAGAGGACGGGGATGATACACTCAGGTCTGTCTACCCAACACTGAGCTTCATTTATGGCCCATATTCACCAGTGTGGCCTGCACTGGACTAGGGCTAGAATCAAGCCAGGAGAGAACATCCTTTCCTCCCTCTCCCCACACTGTTCCCTGTCCAACCCTCTCCCCCATGTGAGCCAGTACCTTTCGGTACAAACTTACCATATATCATCTCTCCACCCTTAGAGGAGTGCATATATCAAATCCAGAAATTCCAGTAGGCCTCAAAGAGGTGGGAATTTATCACACCCAGCTCCTGAGCCCTTACACAGGCTAGGCAGCAGGCTAGATGTCTCCCGTGGTTTATCTCATGTGTCCCTCACAATATTTCTGCAAGGTAGTTACGATTATAATCCTCACTTCACCGCTGGGGAAAACGGAAGACCATAAAGGTTAAGTCCCATGGTCCAGGGTCACACAGCCAGCTAACGGCAGAGCCAGGATTCAATCAGTCAAAGCCAGACTTCAAAACCCGTCCAGTCCAACCTATACTCCACGGTGCGCACAGCCCAGCATCGGTCCTTTTGGGGAGTGTGGCCTGGGGACACTGTGAGCTTCGCTTAGGAAGACAGGCGTTTCTTCCTTTTGGGAAACTATATTACACAGTATGTTTCTTGGCCGAGCCTCCAAGAAAGAACTCTGTGGGAACTAAAAATGATTCTAGTTTCCTTCCGGGGGGAGCCAATGTTTTTGATTTCATCAGAAAAGATACTCGGTGTGGTTCTCTGTTCCATTTTGGAACAGACTCCCTCTATTCTGGTCAAATCGTTACTAAAAATGAAGGCTCTGCTCTCCCTCCTTAGCTACTTACTCTAGAAGCTGGGCTCGGTTCGGCCACAGTGACCCCCCCCCCCATTGGCGGATTATAAGGGAGGCCCTCCCCATGTGGCAGGTGCTGGCCATGCTGCAGCCAACAGCATAGGTGCAGGTCTCCTCTCCAGAGTGGACAGTCCAAAAGATGGCTGAGATATTTTCAGCTCCCTTTACAAAGCGTCACGTTTTTGTTTTTTGTTTTTTTAATTTGGAGGCTGTGCTAAGGGAGGGGGAACAGCGGCGGGGGAGGGTAGGGAGGGCGGGCGCACCCTCAGTGTAACCCTCAGAGGGGGCGCAGGTGAAATGCAGTGCAAAGAGAGCAGCAATGGGGTCTTCCCAGCTGCAGATGGCCCTGAAAGTTCCAGAGCCGTCCTCCTGCCTCCCATCGCGGCCGCACGGGCAGGGCCCAGATCTGCCGGGGCCCAGAGAGCTTGGGCATCAGCAATGAGGAGCGAGGCTTGCCTCTGCACCAGCCGGTTCTCCCAGTGCTCCCAGCACAACCCAGATGCTTTTCCTCCTCCGGGCTCCTGCGAAAAGCCTCGCTGGCAGACAGATAGGGCCTGGCTGACTGCAGCTCCACCTTCCAGGAATTTGGAGGGGAGGAGTTCCTTTTCCGGAGCTCACTGGAGCTGACCTTGAATTCTGGGGCAGAGATGCAGCTCTTGATGGAACTGTCTGTAATGCGTGCCAAAGGGAGCCGCGTCTTCCTTCCCGCCGCCTCAAGCCAAACTTCCCTCGGACCCTTGGGGGTCATCCTGTTCTGTTAGGCTTCAAAGGCCGGAGCAACAGGACGACTAATGCCCTCCCTGTGGCCTTGCTGCGAGGACCAAGTGCGACCGTGGGTGTAGAGCATCACTTAACACAGTCCACTGGCTCTCTGAGGGGAGTCTGGTACTCCCTGGCCTCTGGTCTTATTAGCTTGTGACCACGCCCTCACCCTCGCCACAGCTGATTGGACAGTGATGAGCACGTGATCCGGGGCAACCAATCCCAAGGCTGCCGGCAACGCGGTGCGTGGTGACGGTGGCTTCAAAGGATGAGCTAGTCTGACCTTTTCCAAGGGGTGGGATGTACCTGCCGAGGGCACAGAGAACAATCTTAGCTGATGCATAAGATTTTTAAGACTGTAAATCGTTATGCTTTTATTTTAGTCTATATCAGGAAAATGCTGGCTCCCATTTATGGTACTGATTAAAAATTCCCTCTGTGGTACATAATATTAAAGTCACAAGCAACTGATTTTTTTTCTCTCTCCCTTTTCTTTCTTTTTTTTTCCTTTTTCTTTTCTTTGCTTTTCTTCCCTTCCCTCCCCTTTCCTTTTCCGTTTTTTTTCTTGCCTTTTATTTTCTTTCCCTTTCCGTTCCTTTCCTGCTTCCCTTCCCTTCCCTTTTTTCTTTCCTTTTCTTGATAAAGTGAATTTTAACCCAGCTGGTAGAAGTCTATGGCAAATAACTCAAGAGCAGAAGACAAATGATTGACATGTGGTGAAGTCCCAAGGCCACATGCCTCCCTCAGGAATTGGAAAG
Organism: Spilogale gracilis; assembly: GCA_004023965.1. Lineage (NCBI taxonomy): Eukaryota > Metazoa > Chordata > Mammalia > Carnivora > Mephitidae > Spilogale > Spilogale gracilis. Next base: position 73,536 of record PITA01007438.1, on the reverse strand, counting down.
GAGAAGCAGGGTGGTGGCTGGTGATGCATTTCCTTGGGGTTGAGTCAGGACCACAGCAAAGCAAAGCCACGTGCAGGCTGCAGCTGTGAGGGAGAGAAAAACTGGTTGGGTGGGAAACTAGGAGACTTGAGTAATTGTGCATAAAAACATTGAGAGACAGGACCAAGAGACAGAGAAACAATGGAGACAAAGGTAGAGATGGAGAGAGAGGGACAGAAAGACAGTTGCACAGAGAAAGAAACCTAGAGAGGCAGAAATGCCGTTACCTTCCTCAGGACTCTGTGGGTCTGCCTTCCCTACACACATGTCCTTCCAGTGAGTCCTTCTTGTTTCCTGAGATGCCTTGAGTATGTCTCTGTTCATATCAGAATAGATGGATAGGAAGGAATTGCATTTTGAAGATTGTTGGGCACCAGCCAGCACATTTAAATCTACAACACCAGGTAATGGGGAGCTACTGAGGGTTCTTGAGAGAGAAACAGGGAGGTACTAGGGTGAGGCAGGTGAGGTGCCTAGGGAGAAATTGAAGGTTACACGCACTTGACAAGCTCAGATATCAAATTCCAGTAGATGGCAGATTTCCTCAGCTCTTCTGGAAACTTCATGGAATTCACTGATCAAGAAACGTTCACGAGTATGTCAAGTTCTACTCTATCTAAACTCCACGTAACCATCTCTAGAACTTTGTTAATCTAGAAGCAAATGGAAAGAACCAGTTGGTATATAATTTAAATTCTGCTAATGTATATTTACTATCTACACCCAATTATCACCAATCAATATAACAGTTATTACTTAATGGGTGAAAATTGTAATTCCAGTGCCCCAGATCAGCATAGGGCATTGAACTAATTGGGACGGAACTTCTTCGGGAGTGTAATGAAAATGTAAATTCCCACACATTAATCAAACAATTATTTCTATAACCACTAGACAGCTGATCCTAAACCTAATTAGGAAATAAACAAAGTTAATCAGTGAGCAGACAACATTTACTAATCATATAGGTGTCACAAGAAAAGAAATATTAGGCAGTAATTCATTAAAACATCCCAAACCCAAACGATTCTGCACTCTTTAATAATACAGCCTCTCAGTTTCAAGGAGGCGATATATGAGTTTTTATTAAAGCATTTTTTTCTGCTTTAGGGTCTAGGAGACACCAGAGAACAAAGATATATATTACCTTGTACAATAAATAATGGCGCCATTCTAAATAACAGCACCAAGAACTAAAAATGTACTTACCGACATGGTGGACACTGTTGGTTCACTTAGAGCTTAATTATCAGAATGCGGGTCTCTTTAAGTGAGAGAGAGAAAAGGAAGCTCATTCCAGTGCAGACATAAAAACTGTAAGATGACATAAAATAGAGCCAATTGCATTCCTCTCTCCACTGCCCACCCTCAGCTTCTTGTCAAAACTGCCCCACGGGATAGCTTTGGGCCCAAAATGTAGATTCTTCTCAACTTGCCTGGGCTGCTGATTGGTTCCTGGGACTTTTACAGTCCTTGATGGCTCTGTGAAGCTCTACCCCACCATCATGTGGACCTAATAATGGTGCAAACTCATCCAGAATTTTCCTAAAGGATGTTTGCACTCTCCTCCTGGAAGTAGCAAATGCGCAGAATGGAGACATCTGGGAGGCTCCTGGGAGAGGAATACCTAAAATGAACATTTCCCTTGGAAAAACATGGATTTGGTCAAGATCAAACTGTAAACTGACTGTAACCCCATCTAACACAGACGGAGTTTTGTCTGTGGGCTCTCTTAGTGCTCTGCATACTCTGTTTATGTCCCGCCAGAGTCATATGTTGAAATCTTAACCCCCAAGGAGATGGTGCTAGGAGGTGGGGCCTTTGTAGCCATGAATGATTAAATCATGAGGCTGGAAACCTCATGAATGGGATTAGTGCTCTTATAAAGAAGATCCAGCCAGAGATCTCCCTTACTCCTTCCGCCATGTGAGGACATGCCCAGAAGTCTGTGATCCAGAAGAGGGCCCTCACCTGACCATGCTGGACCCTTGATCTTGAACTTCTACTCTCCAGGACTCAGGGCAATACATTTCTGTGTTTATAAGCCACTCAGTCTGTGATATTTTGTTATAGAAGCCTGAAGGGACTAAGAGACTTATCTTAATGTGTGATGCCTCTAACAACCCTGGTTATAAAATCCATTTATGCAGATGAGGAAACTGAGGCACAGAGATTTCAAGTAACTTGGTCTGTCGTGCAACTTTTATGTGGTAGGTAGGTCCAAGATTGGAACCTATGTAGGTAGCTTCCGGAGCCCACGGTTTACTGTGTTCCCTGGCTGAGTTTGGGTTTTCTAACAGCCCCATTTGTGCTCCCAGAACATTTTGTTTTGCTCCAATCGCATCATTTATCAATTGGTGTCACAAGGAGATTATTTTTCCATTGGCAATATTTCCTACAGTACACATTTCAGAAGATACCAAAAGTTCTGAAATGAAAAGCCCCCTTGTCAACCCTGCCCTCAACCACCCAGCTCTCCTCCCCAGAGGCTGCCCATGATTCTACTTTAAGTCTAATGACAAGAAATGATAATGTCTTACTTTAAGTCTCTTCCAAAACAGACCTCAAGGTAAATATTGGGTGCAAGTAGTTTATTTGGGAGCTTATCCCAGGAAGCGTAGTGAAAAAATGGGGAGCGGAGATAGAGAAGGGAAGAAATCTAAGTATGTGTGAATGAGCAGGTCATGACTGTGGGTAACTGAGGCTCAATCCACATCTCTCAGTTGTCGCCACTGAGGGGCAAGGGAGCCGAGGTATTTAAACACCAGTGCCCATTCTTTATTCATCGAGCATCTCTTCAAGATGTTAAACCTCTAGAAAAAGCTTCTGTGTGCATTGGAGCAGTCTAGAGACAAATGCTATATACATAGGTGTTATTGTCTCCGTACAGGTGGTACAATACACACATGGTTCTGTATCCTTCTTCAACCTAACCCTAAATCTTAGTGATCTTCCCATACCAGTACGTAGAGAGTTACATGATATTCTTGTGTAGATATGCTGTCATTTGTCTAATCGGTCCCCTCCCCTTGGTCATTTGGGTGATTTCCAAACTTTTGCTATTCCCTATGACGCTGTCATGAATAATTCAGTACACGAGTCATTTTCTACATGGATGGTTACACCTGCAGGTTACCTTTCTAAAAGTGGATCTGTGGGCTCCAAGGGAATTTGCAGTCATACTGCTGCTAACCTGCACTACATAGGGGTTGTGTCTATTTAAACTCAACAGCAATGAATGAGAGTATCCTGTTCTGTGATGCTTAGCAACTTTCTTGCCTTCCTTTCCCTCTATCCTTTGGGCTACTTGGGGCAGCAACCATTTTGGAGATTGCTTGGCAAAAAGTAAGTGCTCCATATATATTTGGATGAGTGGAGAGGTGAGTGGGGTGCATGGGTGGATTGGCGGGTGGGTGGATGAGTGGAAGGAAGGTAGGTTGGAAGGGTGGACAGAGAGATGAATAAATGGATGGGAGGAGGGAGGGATGGATGGATGCGTAGATGGATTACCCCAAAAGTTTCATTCTTATAAGGACCAAGTCCCAATGTTGCTTCTTTATTCTTTCAAAGACCATGGCTGGCTGAGGGATAGGATGAAGAACTTGGCTCCCCTCCCTGCTTGTTCCTGAGCAGATCCCCTTAAGCTCCATTTTGGGTTTATTTCCTGGAATTTTTGCCAGGCGGGCAGACCCTAGGGAGGAGCACGTAGGAGCATCGGGAAGAGAGTGGAGTCCCACACTCAGAGCAAAAAGCAGCTCCATTGGTAAAATAGCATGAAAAACAACATTCACTTTTTCCAGTGTAAATCTAGACTTCATATTTATGATGGCAACTTTGGAAAATGCTAATAAACAAACAGAAGTAACTAGAAGTCACCTAGTCCCCCATACAGAGGTTACAACTCTTAACATTTTGGTCGGTAATTTCATGGTGCTTTTTCTATCCATGTAACTGGTTTTCATCAAGAAAAATGGCATCGCATTGTGCCAAAGTTTTGGTCTACATTTTTCCGCTCCATGCTTAGTTTCAAACATTTTTAACCACTGTGTAATAGTCCAGCGGATGGCTGATTGGACCACCTCCTCCTGTTGGTTATTGACATTGCCCCCTTATTTTGGAGGGAGCATGAGAGCAGAGGGAGGGGCAGAGGACGAGGGAGAGAGAGAATCCTCGAGCAGACTTCTCGCCCAGGGCGGAGCCTGACATGGGGGTCACTCCCAGCACCCCAAGATCATGACCTGAGCCCAAATCAAGAATCAGACTCTCAACTGACTAGCCGTCCAGGTGCTCATACATTGCCTCCTTTTATTATCAGATGTACTGCTGGCAAGAATTAGAGTCTTTGTAAGAGGTTTCTTTTCCCCCAAACATCTGTGAGGTTTCTCAAGGGTGAGCACACTGTAGCTGGTGCCTGTCAGAGGGAAACACCGTCTGTCATCACAAAAATCTATAGGATGTTCTTCCCTTAATCCTGCGGAGGCTAGAGCCAGCGCTACCATCACATGTGATCTGGGGCTTTGCCAATGCCCTGGTGCCTCCTGGCATTCTGGGCTGCAAATCCCACCGTGACCTCTACCTTGCTCTTTACCGATCTGTCCCCACCTGGGAACAAACCCTTACTTTAAGTCCCATGGCACAGCCAAGAAGTTGCTGAACATGCAAGAGGGATTTACGACCCAGGATGCTGCCAGAGGAGGCGTCCCTCAGGCTCCAAGCCCATCCTACGGGTGCTTCACTACCTGCCCCTTGCCTGGCTGCTGTCCTGCCTCCAAGCGGGAGAGGGGGAGGGTGCACAGCTGATCCAGCCCACCAGGGGTGCCTGAGACCACGCCTGCAATCCTGGGTCCATCTCCCCTTGTTTAAAATGTCACTTCGGGGTGCCTGGGTGGCTCAGTGGGTTCTCTCTCTCCCTTCTGCCCTCCCCCCTCCCCGTGCTCACAACACACTCTCTCAAATAAAAAATAACAAAAACACTGCCAGAATCACAAAATTGTCCCAGAGAGTATAACTGAGAAAGAGATGAATTTCATCTTTATAATTCAGTGGGTCTAAGATGCCCATTTTCTCCCACATTTTAACGTCTCTGAAATCAGGATGTTTCTTACCAGTGACTGACATGAAAATGTCGTGTGGTAGGGTGGCTGGCCACGTGGTCCCCTTGCGGATAGTGGTTCAGGAGAGAACGCGCGTCTTACACCGCAGGTGCTGTGGATGGGTGAAATGCAGTTCTTTCTTTAGCCGCTCATATTTATATATGGATTTACACGGTGCTAAACTCTGGTTAGTGCCTTACACAGACAAGCCCCTGAGTAAGACTGTGAAGTGGTCCTGTTCTGCGGCTGAGCACAGGTTCCGTCATTTGAAGTCCCTTGCCTCAGGCCACACAACCCTGGAATGGTCCGTGCCTGGCTCTTTATGTTCAGGCCTGAATTCATTGCTCTTTGATCCGCCCTCTCGGAACAGTCCATCTGTTGATAAATTAGACAGGGGCTTCTTCTTAAGACCTGCCTGCCTGTTGGTGTAGCTGCCTATCTGTTAATTCTATCTTCCACTCTCTCTCTTTTTCCCTTTCTCACTTTCTGTCCCTCCTCCCCTCTCCCCCCTCCCTCCAGCCTTCCTCCCTTCTTTGGTCTCTCCTTCCACCAATGTTTGTGTGTCTCCGACACCTTTGAGTACTGCTCCCCAAATCTTTCTCTTCATCTAGAACACGCTTGAGAAATCAACTTCATTCCCTCAATCAGACTGTATTTATTGGGTACCCACGATTAGCAAGGCTCTAGGGAAATTGTGCCAATGAGAGATGAACAAATCTGTCTCCTGATCTCATGGAGTTTACAATGTCATGTTATATGAAACTTTTGCTTTTTGTAGGCCAATTAAAACCCCATTTTTAATGCACTAGGAAAATCTATTGATTAAAAAGTGGTGGATGACACCTTCTACCTTCATGAACATAACAGAGTGCTCTGCCTGATACCTACGAAGGTAATAAAAAAAAAAAGAAAGAAAGAAAAAACCTACTGGGACTAGTGGAGGCTGGAAAAATTCTCATTTCATAGCTGGAAAAAGTCTTCTGCTTGGCAAATGGTGGGGATTGAAATGCCCTTTGGGGCAAGCTGTCTGTCTGTTCTGAAAAAGCCACCTGAATGGGCCCTTCAGCTACATAAGAACAAAGCAAGTGGATGCCAGTTGTTTCAGGGAAAACCATGAATTAGCAATTATCCTGAACACAGATGGTTAGGCCGAGCTCCTCATAACTCTCTGGAGACTTTGTTTCATTTGGGGTGGTTAGGGGTCTTTTTTTGTTTTTGTTTTTGTTTTTTCCTGCGTGTTTAGCGAGCAGGTATAGGAGGCCTGGATCCCGGTACAGGACTTCACGGCTCACTGTGTGCTGGTGATGAGCTTTGCCGAGGGGGAGCTGGGGCAGAAGTCTTGTGGCCACGGGAAGGATGAGAAGGTCCAGCTTCCAAAAAAACCTGGTCCACCTTGGGGGAGCCCAACCTCGACTCTGTAGTGGAGGGCACACAGATGGTGTCATCAAAAATACAGAAACGTGGGGCGCCTGGGTGGCTCGTTCAGCGTCTGACTCTTGACCTCAGCTCAGGTCTCGATGTCAGGGCCGTGCGTTCAAGCCCAGCGTTGGACTCCACGCTGGGTGTGGCGTCTCCTTAAAATAAAAAGTAATTAAAAAATTAAAAAATTAAGTACAAATACAAGAATTTACCCCAAAATCACAAAACTGAGTCTATTAACCTGTCATGTGAATGAATCACAGTGAGGAACTTCGCTGAGCAGATTATGCACAGAGGGGATGAAATCAGGAGTGTGCGACGCTAGAAGGGGATTTTTGCGGTGCTGTACTAATCACGGACCGGAAGCCAGCCTTGTGGACAGGGCGATGGGTCCTTCCGCCTGTGCACAGATCCGGTGGGCAGGAAGGAGTCTCCAATTACTTCCAGTGAGCTCAGTAAGAGCTTGCGGCCCTTTACCAGTTTCAGCCAGTTGCAACATTGCCATGGGACAGGACAGGCAGTCTGGCTTTGTAATCCCAGTTTAGGGAAGTGCTGATGTAAGCAGAAGCTTGCTTTCTTACAGTGCTACTGAAGACTGAGTTACTCAGACTTTGGGAAAGGTACAGATGCTGGCTGATTTTATTCTGATGCATTGCCTTGCGTTGGGGCCAAAGGGCCGGGCCTCCCCTTTTTGGTCCCCAGTGGGGCTTCTCATAAGGGGGACAATTCTGAGGCCAAATGTGCAAATGGACAATGGCCAGAGCAGATACAAAAACAAAACCCTGACTCACAAGCTCACCAGCCCTGGGGGCACAACCTTGGCTGCAATTAGCCTCACGTAGTAAGGACTTAATCAAGAACTATCGGCTTTAAAAAAAAAAAAAAGAAAGAAAGAAAAGAAAAGAATGGCCAGCTTTCCTAATTTTGCCCCTACTTGCACATGAGGACTAACCAGAGCAAGGAAAAAAAACTCCCTAACCAATCATGTAGAATGCCCTCTTTTAGTTAGCCTGCCTGCAGCCTCTTGGGCCAAAAGCCTCTACTCAGTAGGTATACCTGAGGCCATCCCTTGTTTCCATGATAAAGCTTTCCCATTTATCTGCCTGCCTCTGAGTTTCTGCCAAATGAATCAATAACTTTTATTTATTCTTATTTGGGTGTTCTACCTTTCTTGCCACTGTTCCTATTGTCGGGCTGCAGATAGGAAAAGGGCCAGTCAAAGTGGCATTTTATGTTTTTATATTTTAAGATTTTATTTATTTACTTGACAAAGAGAGAGAGATCACAAGTAGGCAGAGAGAGAGGAGGAAGCAGGCTCCCCGCTGAGCAGAGAGCCTGACACGGGCCTCGATCCCAGGACCCTGGGATCATGACCTGAGCGGAAGGCAGAGGCTTTAACCCACTGAGCCACCCAGGCGCCCCGAAGTGACATTTTAAACAAGCAAGGGAGAAGCTTCTCGAAGCTTGAGAACCAAGTAGCAGCACTGAAAGCCCCTCCCGCCCTGCTCTAATTCCTGGATTAACAGGGTAACACCAGCAGGGGAATTTCAGCTCATAAGAATGGGCTCCTAGTGGGACACTGGGGGAGAGGATGATGCCTGGGAAAGATCTGGAAATAGTTCCTGGTCCTTGCTATGCCCCGTCTAGGGGACATGCCATGTCCGAGGGAAACTCTGGGGCACAGGACTAGCCCACTCAGTCACTCTGGATTGCCGAGAGGGGCTGCACAAAAGCCCAGTGACCTGGATATGTGAACTAAGCTCAAAGGAGAAGAAAAAAGGAAAATAAAGAAACTCTTTGAAGAAGGCATATGTGCTTGCAGATCAGGAAACAGGGCGGGTCACTCATTGTCATGGGACCACGGGGGTAGCCAGAGAGAAGCAAATCAAAGGACTCCGGAGAAGCCAAGAAGAAGCGCTTACCTGCAGGGAGTAGCCAATTAAGAGGGACTTTTTTTTTTTTTTTTTTTTTTAGCCAGCAAGTTGAGGCCCAGGGAGCAATCCACATCCATCTGCCTGGACTTGTCCCAGACCACAGGCTAGAGAGAAAGAAACTGGTTTAGAGGGGTTATTGGTGGGCAGGCTCCACATGTGAGAGGCCCTTTGGTCCAAGTCAGGGTTGGGCGCTGTTACCTGGCCCTCACTTAGTTACACCTGGTGAGCAGCCTAGAGAGCACTGCTTCCTCAAGAATGAGGACTCCTTGGTGAGAAAGGGGCTTCCCATTTAGAGATCTAATTGAGAAGACGAACTCAGCTTACATCTGGAGACGAGAGTTGAAATGGGATCGCTTGCACCAGTAATCGGTTGCCCTGACCTAGTCTGTGGGGGAATGGTTTCTGTCCTCTAAATGGCTGGATGATCTACCGTAAGGTACTCAGAAGAGGGAAATCCCAAGAGGATGTAGTCTATTGGATCGTCGTTCAGCAAATATTTGCTCCTCACCCACCTGCAAGGAGCGCTGAGCGCCCCACCCCTTGCCTCGCGTTGGGCCATGTGATTGGCTGCGGCCAACAGGACGTTAGAGGACCTGACGCCAAAGAGACTTGAAATGCATTCATGGGGCGGCCTGCTCGGGCTCCCGCCTTTGGAGTGAGCGGATGGAGCTTCTGGAGGCGGGCTGCTCGCGTGGGGAGCGCATGTGGATGGAAGCTGACATGCGCCCACCCGCGCCGAGCCCCGCCTCCGTCGGCCAGACCCAGGGTGACGCCTAGACACCGGAGTGAAAAAGAGATGCCCCGTGGCCGCCCGAGTGGCCGCAAGAGAACCTTGCTGTCTGGCTGCTCAGCGTGCAGACAGCGAGGGCTCTGATCCCAGCCTTCTGCCGGGGCCTCGCGGGGAAGCGTCCTCTGCTTCTCGCGCTCATCCAGCTCTTTCCAGCTTTGTGTCCTTGAGCTTTGATTCCTTCTTTATAAAATGGAATGGATGATTAGCTACTTAAAGGGGTAGGAGGTGGGGTTTGTTTTTAAGATTTATTTATTTTTGAGAGAGAAAGAGAGAGAGAGAGAATCTCAAGCAGACTCTCCACTGAGCAACTCCGGGCTCAAACCCGGGACCCTGAGATCATGACCTGAGCGGAAGCCAAGAGTCACATACTCCACGGACTGAACAACCCAGGCGCCCGAAAGGGGTCTGAGTTTTATTTTATTTTGTTTTAAAGATTTTCTTTATTTATTTGACAGAGGGAAACACAGCGAGAGAGGGAACACAAGCAGGAGAGTGAGAGAGGGAGAAGCGGGCTTCCCGCTGAGCAGGGAGCCGGATGCGGGACTCGATCCTGGGTCTCTGGGACCGTGACCTGAGCGGAAGGCAGATGCCCAACCACTGAGCCAGCCAGGCGCCCCAAGGGTCTGAGTTTTAAGTGAGGTAATGCTTATAAAACATGTTTGACAGTATCTGTCACAGAATCAATAAATTTTCCACACTAGCCTTTGTCATGGCTGGAAGTCGGCGCCCCAGACCCATGACTTGGGGTCTTACCTCCTGACCCAGTCAGCTTCGGCAGCCAGAGCGCCTCCACTCCCGTGTCTTCCCCGAGGAGCCCGGCCTGCCCGGTCAGCCCCTGCGGTTCCCGGCAGAAGGGCACGGTGCTGAAAGGCACAGGCTCTCTGATTCCCCGCAAGAGAGGCGGCGGCAGGCTCGGGCAGCCTGATGGCAAGCGTTGAGAAGGACAGCGCCAATCCTGGCCGTCCAGGGAGGTTAGAACTCCCCGCCCTGGGCAGCTGCCAAAGATCCCAGAGAGCGGCGTCCGGTTCCGAGTGTCTTGTAAAGCTGGCTTCTTTCCTGGATGTGACAAGTCTGAATCCTGTAGGATGAACACCAAAAACTCAGTGAGCCGGCCGGGTTTGTAAACACAGGCTGTGCGTGGGAAGAGGAGGGGTCGGTCTGGTCAGAGGAGAGGGCACACCCACTCTGCTTCCTGGTTCAGCCTCTGAGGAAGCCCAGGGGGGCTCGGCTCTCTCTAAAATGAGAAGGAGTGGAGCGTCTATTGGGATTTACATTCTGTGGATGAAGGGTTGTTTAAAGAAGGACTCTGCCAGCAGGGCGCCTGGGGAGGGGCTCCCTCTGACTTTTGATTTCAGCTCTGGGGGTCGTGAGATCGAGTTGGGCTCCGTGCTGATCAGGGAGCCCATTCTTATGAGCTGAAATGCCCCTGCTGGTGTTACCCTGTTAATCCAGGAATTAGAGCAGGGCAGGAGGGGCTTTCAGTGCTGCTACTTGGTTCTCAAGCTTCGAGAAGCTTCTCCCTTGCTTTGCCCAGAGACACACGCATCCAGGCAGCTGGCCTGGGCCAGGGATGCATTGAGCAATGCTCATAATATCATAATCTTCCCACTTGAATCCCTTCGTCACTAGGAAGGCACAGCCTCTGCTGTTGGAATCGTGCCATTGTGCTGGGCCATCTCTTCCCTTAGGGTGAGTTCTCTCCTGGAGTGGTGACGGGGGTCACAGGCCCAACCCCTCCTTGTCAGTCAGATTCAAATCCATGTTTACAGGAAATCTTTTTGTTTACGGGAAAATAAGTTACCAGTCGATCCCAGGCATGACGGAGGGGAGAGGATGTCAGGGAATCTGAGCTGGGAACAGACATGCTTCAGCCTGAGCCAGACCCCTAGCACGTCCCCGATGGCTCTGAAAAGTCAGTCTTCCTGTGATTCGTGATTAGATTTCCATTTGGCGTTAACATCTCTGCGACTGTTGAGATCTAAAAAGGCCTCTGGCCCAAGCAGCAGGAAGCCAGGGAACCGCCAGCATCATTATTAACGCCCTGTATGTCATTTCAAGAGAAAATGATCAGAAACTGTCGGTGAGAAAGGAGAGGCCATGCAAACCAGAATGCCCTGTGCTTTCCCTCCCCCCCCCCAGGCTGTATTTGGTGACATCCCTAGATTGGATTGAAAGCGTCCCGAGCACGCCCCCTCTCTAGGGCCGCTGTCTTCCTGCCTGCAGAAGCCAAGGGGTGTGCTCACAGAAAACCGAGGGGATTAGCACAAAACTGAGAAAAATATTCCTTTTGAGATAAGAGCCAAACCTGCAATTGTATTGTACTTGACTGGTTCCTGCCTGAGAATCCCTGTTCACTCACACTACGTTCTGCTCCAGAACATTCCAGCTCCATCTGGCTGCTGAGCCATAAATACTGTGCTCTACCCCCTGACTAGACATCCCCGCGGAGGGCGTGGAATTCCAGAAGGAAAGCTGTGATGGTGGACAGAGTGTGTGTCCTTCTCAGGTCCCCGGGACTCAGGGACATGTGAGGGAGCCGCGACCGATGGGGTACCGTGCCCCGTGAGTGGACAGAATTTACAGGAAACTGTGGGTCACCCGAGCCAGCATTTGTCAGAAAGCCACGCTCACGGCCAAGAGGCTCAGGATCAGGGCCGAAACTAACGCTGAGAAAGAGCCATTCCCTTTCGGGTCTCAAGCTGTGGTGAGCAAATAATTCCCTTTGCATCTCCCTGATTCATCAAGTAGGCGGTCTCTCTCTGGTGATAATTGGTCTCTAACCCTAACACCTGCTAATCTGTCCTGACTTCACCAAGGGCCACCAAGCCCCAGGGAAGGCCCAGGCCGGCAGTGGTGTCCAGCCAGGGTTCAGCAGCTGTCTTTGGGAAATGGCATAGCCTCCCGTCCACCACAGGCTGTGGGCTAAAGGACCCCCAGGTGCAGCCAGAATGAACAGGAGAGAACAACACAGGGGTGGAAATATTGGGAGTTCCCTGCGGGCTGCTAGGGGAACACATCGGCTGTATTCTAGAGTCCGAATCTCTCACTATACCTCTCAGGGTCAGAGACCCCCTTTGCCATTTTAAAAAAATTTGTTTCAAATTTTCCTTTCAGCAGCACACATCGGCTCAGGCTGGCTTTGTGCTGCCCCCAGAAATCATTCAGGCATGGTCTAATAGAAGGTCACCAAGATCGAGACCATCGGCTTGGTCTCTGTCTGGCCCCCACTGGCCCAGCCGGGAGCAGACGTAGAGCCGTGTCTCTGGGCTCAGTCAGTGCTCAGTGGTGGAGGGAAGAAAGTTGGGGGAAGGAGGGAGGAGGGGCTGAGGCCCGCACCTGTGGGCTGGCAGCCTTCCAAGTCTGTGGATAGCCAGCGTGGTACCGGTAATGACAATGACAGTAAGAATAGCTAGGGTTCTAGAGTTCTTCTGACACGCCAGCCTCCATCCTTTGTGTATGATCTGCCTTTTCCCATCGAGTCCCAGGAGACAAGTGCTCTTCAGAGGAGGACAGCAGCTCTTTAGGGTGAGGCAGCCCTCCTGAAGACACAGGGTGATTAAATCAAGTAGATAGGATCCCATCTCAACCTTGTCTGGATCCAAAGTCTGAATCTGTAAATACCCTAATACAGCAGGGGGACTTCTCTGACTTTCAGACCCCACCCCTCCACCCCAGGTTCCTGTTGGCCTGATTCAGTCCTCGTTAGGTTGGAGAGGCAGAAACATGAATTTAAAAGCCCCTTCTCTGGGGTCTCAGAGCCCCATCCCACCTCCATCCCTTGCTGTGGTTATTGTCTGTTTACCCACCACTGATCCCTCCAGGACATGGGCTTCCAAGGAGAGGACCAGGTCTATTGAGCCCGCAGTCCCCCCGCATAGCTGCGGAAGTCATTCCAGGCACACACCTGTGGAAGGAATGAGTGAGGAAGCGTGCTCATCTTTGCACTGGGCACCCTGAGGAGAGAACACTCAGTATGACATCGCTTGCTTGCCCTCAAGGAAGCTCAATTTTAGTGCAGAGCTCTAGAGTAGTAGAAATACTAGAATCCGGGTCAGGAGACTCAGTCGTGAGTCCTACAGGTCAGTTAACAGGCTCTAAGCTCCACATTCCCATCTGTAAAAGTGGACCTGGCTGGGTTTTTGTGGGCTCCAATACGCTAGCAAATGGGAGCATTTACTGCAAGCTGGAGAATGCATGAATGCATTAGTGAATGAGTGCGCGAAAGAACCAATGAACATATCCAGCCTCTCTCATGGGCCAAGCGCTGGGCAGAGAGCAAGGGGATACAGAGCCGAGGGGCTAAGACCTTGAAAGCTAGAGTCAGACTATATAGGTCCGAATCCCAGCTCTGCTGCTTGCTTGCTGCATGACCCTCTCCAGCTCTGTTTCTTCCTCGGTAAATCGAAAACAATGAGGGCATCATCTTCCCAGCCTGCAGTAAGCATCAGCTGTTGCTAGAGAGCCAGGGCAGTGGGGAGGCAGCCCGGAGCCCCTGTCTCCCTGCCCCCAGGGCGCTGGCCTTGAGAGGCTGTGAATGCCCCTTTCTTGGCAGCTACTAATTCTGGAAGGTCTCCAAGCCGTAACTCAGACCCTGCAGAGAGAATCTGCAAATGAGGCCTCCCGTAAATCACAGCTGACCACTCCAATCAGCCGCCTGTGTTGTTTTCAGTTCCAGTAACGCCAGGCCCTGTCGCCCGACCCACGACCCCATCCCCTCTCCATGATGAGTGACCCTGGAAGGGAGATGGCTCTGGGGCTACTGTTCTGAGACCCATGTCCCTGCTGTCTCCGAAAGTCGTGAAGAATTCAGGAGTCTCCACACCACTGTGAGCCCCCCTCCACCTCCCGGTCCACTAAGATTGTTTGATTCATCTCCTTGATTTAATATAAAATCGCATCCTCCCAGGCTCCCTCCAAGGCCGGAGACAGGCAGGAGCCCTCCAAAGTTTAAACCAGGCCAGCCCTTAATTAGTCGGCAACATCAATATCACTTTTTCCCGTGATTTGCATTTCAAAGTAAATTCCACATCTTGGGTTGTCAGCATCCAGGAGCCTGGCAGAAGGTTGCTCTGTGCGGCAGAAAAAAAAAAATCCCACCATGGAGTGCCTGGGATTTCAGAAACTCAGCAACTTTGTCCAGGCCTCTTCCCTCAGCTGCTGATTTCATGCCAATGCCCCTAATCGACTCCATTTTACCCCAGTCTGTGGGGCTGATCTGCACTCTCTGAGGCCTGGAGGTGCCTACAACTTTGAGTTGTAAACAGAGGGCTGACTCCCCCAGCAGATGTGTTTGTCTATATCAAAAACAAAAACAAAAACAAAAACAAAAACAAAAAAAACCAAAACACCAAAATCTCCATTTCTGGCTTTTCCTAGAAAAAATCTGGCCACATCCAGTTGGCAGCAGCTTCCACCTTTAGACGAACATGGACTCCCTAGTGTGTCACAGTCTCCCCCAGTTCCTATTGTCGCCTGCCTGGCTGTCTCATCTGCCATGCCCCCGGCCCCTGTGAAAACTCGGGGTTTTGTCACTTCCTATAGGGGCTGGATTGAAGGAGGCAGGACTGGTTACTAGAGGTGTTGGAGGGAGAAGCAGGAAATTATCAATGACCCCTAGGCCCTTCTAGAGTAAGACCCAAAGTGTTGCCCCTTGAGAAGAGGAGGAGGATGGAGGCGGGGTGAGGGAAGCCTCGTGGGATCTGAAGGAAAAGCCTGGCAGAGGGACAGGACACACTCAAGCCATCCCTCTACCCTGTGCCACCCTCGCCTCTTTCTTCCTCGACTTTCCACAACAGATCGACATAGACGCTATTACCGTCCCCATTTTGCAGATGAGGAAAGTAAGGCTCAAAGAGGTGAAGCCTCTTAACTGACTGCCACTTCACTACCAAACAGCAGGAAATGAGTCTGTCCTGGAACGTCCTTCCTCCTGGGTACTAAAGGGCACTGTCCCCCATCATAGCAAAATAACTAAATAGCTAACTGACTAACATCAGAATGGTAAGACTAGGTATTTCTCTCTGGTTCCACTGTGCTTGGAACATAAAAATATTTATCACATTGACTACTTTTTTAAAACTAATCTCTACACCCAACATAGGGCTTGAACTCATAACCCCAAGATCCAGAGTTGCATGCTCTACTGACTGAGCCAGCCAGGTGCCCCTCACATTGACTGTTTATGAATCATTTCAACTCCTTAAGCGTAGAGATGGGCACTTATTCATTGATGAATCCCTAGACTCCAGTAAAATGTCCAGGATGTAGAAGGTACTTAACCAAGTTGGATGAGGAGTGCCTGACCAGCTCAGTTGGTAGGTAGAGCACTTAGCTCCTGATCTCGGGGTTGTGGGTTTGAGCTTCATATGGGTGTTGAGATTACTTTAAAAAATAAAGTATTAAAAAAAACACCCCAAGTTGGATGAATTAAATTGGATTGAATCGAACTGAATGGAATCAATGGAATCAAATGGGATTGAATGGAATGAAATTAAATTGAATTGCACTGAATCAAACTCTTGCCAAGTAGGTGGGGACTGATTTTGTAGAGAAGTGGGGCCTCAGAAAATGCTGTAACCTTTTACATATTGGATCTATAATCAGCCAGGATTCTTTTGAGTTGCAAGTTATAGAGAGCCAACCCAAAATAACTTCAACAAAAATTGGAATATATTGGCTCATGAATTTGGAAATTCCAGACTGACCTTTGGGACTCAGATGTAGTTGGACCCAGGGAACTGTGAGTCTCTGTGTCTCTTCTATGTTTGGCTCTCACAATGCGATGAGAGACAACCACCAGCTACTCTGGATTCTCACTGTCTCAGGGGGAAACCTGCCTGTCCCAAGCGCTCTGTTAGAAAGATCCTAGGAAGGACTCTGATTGGCCAGCCTGGCTCATGAACTCCCCCTCCAACCAATCACTGCAGTCAGAAGGAGGAGACCTTGTGATGAAGTACATATGGCTACATGTCCATAGTTGTGGCTGGCCAGAGTGGGGGTCAGCCCAGCCAAGCCACATGAAATCCACCCCCCACCACTCCAGAAAGAGGAGTTTGGACTCCAAGAGAAGGAAGCTTGGAAGCTTCCAGCAGGAACATGTCTCAGAATTTCACTTTTCAGATCTTTCCCACACATGTGGGTGACCCCACTGAACACCCCTTTCCAGCAGCTACTTGAAATAGAGGGCCCACCTTTCCTGGGGTTCGCTGAGTGCATCTGTCTTTGGTCACTTTCTTCTATCCAGGCATATCAATACTGTGTTAAACTGACTCTGAATAGAGACAAGGTTGTAAAGCCCTTCCCACTTAGAGCAGGTGCCAAAGGAAAATGATTTCTTTTCATTCATCTCGAGGCTCAAACCAGGACCTTGCTTCAGTTCCAATTCTTCAGAGGAGGGAATAGAGGAGAGATGTCTTTCTTTCTGCCTCTCTGGAAGCCAGTGGCCATGGTTGAGAGACTCTTTGGATTTTTCCAGAATTCATTCCCTAGTTCACAAATATCCATCCTGAGGACCTTTACAATCAGTAAGGATTCCTGACACTCTTACACAGCTAGGGCCTGCCAATGGACACGAATTTTCTGAAAGGTGCTCTGTCAGAAAGTAGCAAAGCTTTAAAAATTTAAGAGTGATGGAGGAAAAAATATATTAATATTTGTTCACATCTTTTAACCCTCTTCCACCTGCTAGAGATAATTCTGTGGCTGCCTACTTAGCATTCCCTCTTTTTCCCCCACACCAGGAGAAAGAATTCTGTATTAACCATCTGGGTACCTGAGCTTTTATGGTGCAAAATTGGGTACAAAAAGAACCCATTAATGAGAACAGGGGATTCTCCTCTTGCAAGAGAAAACGAATACAGGTGGAAGGAAATGAGGAGGAGGAGGAGGAGAGGCAAGATCCTAAGGTGGTTGAGTGTCAGTGGAAAGTGGGTTGTTCAGAGGTAGTATCAGGAAAACCATAAGGATGCAAGAAAATAAAAATGGGGAAAGAGGACTTTCTGAGGGTTGCTAAGGATTATGAAATCGAGCTTTGATGTTCTCTGAGAAGCTCCAATAAAGAGTATTTCCCTGTACCTCTGTTTATCTAACCAGTTCCCTACTGGTGGAACTTTGAGTTCTTTTCCATTTATTGTTACTATAAATAACATCATGATGAACCTCCTTGTAACCAAATCTCTGTACATATTCAAGATGATTTCCCTGGGATTATTCATGGGGTCCACAGTTGGCTTAAGTCATATAAAAAGTCAAGGCTTGAAGGATTCAGCCCCAGCATATCCTAAGAAGGTGACTTTATGAAATCTACTTAACCTGAGTCTCACTTTCTTTATCTGGGAAATGGGACCATTCATTCCTCAGTCATTGAGCTGCTTGAGGAGAAAGTAAGATACCATGTAAAATTGTTTTGGGAATCTGAAGCAAGTGCTACAGGCATAAACACCTCCTGCCAGCTTCCTGCAGATGGCAACACCAATATCCCCAGGAGAGTGCTTGGAGCCTCGGGAAGGAGGGAAGAGAACGCCACCTGCAGTAGCAGCCCAGCCCTTGTTGAGGCTGCAAAAGCACCCTCAATTTCACTATCCTTCCCCTCTCCCTCACCCATCTCTGAATCAACAGGTACTCATGGTGAGGGGTGAGGGAGCTTCTCAGTGGGAGGGGCACCGGCCTGAGTCTTAGGGTCTCCGTCCAGCAGGGCAGGGGCTGGGCTGCTACTGCAGGTGGCGTTCTCTTCCCTCCTTCCCGAGGCTCCAAGCACTCTCCTGGGAATATTGGTGTTGCCATCTGCAGGAAGCTGGCAGCAGGTGAGGGGCGCAGAAGGCTCCCGGAGGATAGGGCCACAGACAGCCACGTTCCAAGTGAGCCCAGCTCCTCCTGCGAGCTCAGAGTCACCCGAGGAAGGGGCTTCTCTTGCGCTTGAAGGGAGCAGACTGTACTGCTCTTCAGAATGCACTCTATTTCAGGCTGTGTTAAAAAGCAAAGCAGAGACCCAGAATGGCATCACTTAGGCTAAGGCCCCACATCAGCAAACCAAGACTGAATACCTAACAGGAATGTGACCTTTGACCAGTCCACCTGGAATTTCCTGGTCAGCACTGGGAAGCTTACTGAGAGATCCCTTCGCCTACCCTTAGGAGGGCACCTTACCTAAAACCATGCATTCTTTGCTACTATTTTCCTATCCCTCCCCGCCTCCCTCAGCCTTTGCAAACCTGTCCTTTTCTACAGCTCTGCGGAGCTCCTTCCTGTTTGCTGGATGGGATGCTGCCAGATTCAGGAAAGCCCATTATATCTTTGAATTTACTCAGTTGAATTTTTATTATTTAACGGTTGATTATTTTTAAGAAACAGCAGATGTAGGAAAAGTTCTGAGACCAGAGTAGAGTAGAAGTCATTCTTCCCTGGGTGGCATCAACATTGACAAGGGAAATGTCCCTCTCAGTTACCAGGAGGAGAAAGGTGACTCAAAACCTCTAGAAACGCCTATCAACAGAGAGAGCAGGAGATTTAAATCTTCACAGCCACTTTACCCTTGTTTACTGTGCCTTTTCTGGTCACCTCCAGTAACTGGCCTCCCTCCCCTCCCCATCTTTTGTGTTTAGCTGGAGATGTTATTTAAGGTGTTGGCTTGGGCCACTGGGGGCAGTAACTTGCTTTCCGAGATCTCTCCTTTGTATATAGGAGAGGTGTGCATGTTATTAAACTTCTGTGTTTTTTAATTTTTTTTATTTAAATTCTATTTATTAAACATATAATGTATTATTAGTTTCAGGGGTAGATTTTAGTGATTCATCAGTTGCATATAACACCCAGTGCTCATTACATCAAGTGCCCTCCTTAATGCCCTTCACCCAGTTCCCCCAGCCCCCCAACCGCCTCCTCTCCAGTTACCCTCAGCTTATTTTCTAAAGTTAAGAGTCTCTCAGGGTCTGTCTCCCTCTCTGTTTTCATCTTACCTAATTTTTCCTTCCCTCCCCCTGTTCATCTGTTTTGTCTCTCAAATTCCACATATGGGTTAAGTCATATGGTATCTGTCTTTCTCTGGCTTACTTTGCTTAGCGTAATACCTCTAGTTTCATCCACATCATTGCAAGTGGCAAGATTTCATCCTTTTTGATGACCGAGTAGTATTCCATTTACCACACACATACCTCATACCTTCTTCATCCATTCATCTATCGGTGGACATCTGGACTCTTTCCATATTTTGGCTACTGTGAACACTGCTGCTTTGGGTTTTGTTTTTCTCCTGGTAGTCTGTCTTTCATTACAGGGGGCTTCTCAGCCAAGTGAGCGGTACCTCTAGTGGGTAACAGCCATGCTAAACTTTCCAGAGACACTCAACTCTTTCATCCTCTGACAACCCACCAGCCAGATATTATTGCTCTATCAAATTCACACCATTTACTCACTGTACGATCTGGGCAATTTAGCTGGCCCCTCTGAGCCTCAGTTTCCCCATCTGTAAAATGGGAATCATGAAGACACTGGCCTCATGGGCTGTTGGGGGCTTTTTCCATGCATGCATGCAAAGGGCTTGGCCCAAAGCCTGGCTCAGGAAGTAGAAGCTGTTTTTTTCAGAGAGGTTAAGTGATTTGTTCTAGGACACACAGCCAGTATTAGGACCCAGGTTTTCCTGCTCTTAAAACAAGTGCTCTCAGTTAGTATGCTCTGCTAAAAAATCAGAGCTCTCTGCAGCGGAAAGCACCAGGGGAAAATCTTTGCCTTCCCTTAATTAGATTAAAAGATCCATCATGAGCATGTAAACCAGCGAGCCATAATCCATGGACGCTGTTGCATTTTAAACAGAAATTCAGAGCAAGCGGTTCAGATGGGACTGAGCAGCTGGTGGCTGCTGATGGCACACACTGTGTCGTTAATCAGCAAATCATTCCTTCCTCTGGGGACAGGGAGGGCTGATGGGCATTTGTAGCAGGGTAGTCAGGACTGGGCTGCAGGCTTAGTAAGACCCCCTCTAAGTTGGTGAGTCCCCTTGTGTGGTGTGTGCAGACCACATGTCTTTTTTTTTTTTTTAAGATTTTATTTATTTATTTGACTGAGAGAAACACAGCCAGAGAGGGAATACAAGCAGGGGGAGTGAGAGAGGGAGAAGCAGGCTTCCCACCTAGCAGGGAGCCCGATGTGGGGTTCGATCCCGGATCTCCGGGATCATGACCTGAGCCGAAGGCAGTCGCTTAACCAATTGAGCCACTCAGGCGCCCCCAGACCACATGTCTTAATGTTCAATCTGACTTTGAAAGCAGGAAAAAAAAAGATCAACTCTCAGTTCCATGCTTCCCAAAGCTGGCTGGGTATCACATCATTTGGAAACTTGACAAAAATGGGCATTGTTTGGCCCCATCATCAGACCTGGTGATTCAAATGCTTCAGCACAGGGTCTGAAGATCGATATTTCCAGGGCATCATCACAAAACATTTCTGAAACAGCCAAAAAACCACCACATTGTGTCCTTGAATTTCCACAATGTTTCTAAGGGTTTGGGATTTTTAAACCTATTTTGTTGATGAGGTCCTGACATGCAGAGAAGCTAAGCAACTTTGCTCAAGGCCACACAACTAGTATATCAGAATTCGTTCTACCCCAAGGAGAAAACATAAAATTTTAAGATGGCTTAAACACAATGGGAGTGTCTTTCTTGCTCAGAGAATCAAAAACTGCAGTGAAGGAGTTCAGGGGCCCAGGTTCCTTCCAGCTTGTTGTTCTGCCACCTCAACACAAGGCTTTGTCCTCATGGTTCATAATGGTTGCTCTAGCGCCAGTCATCACACCCATCTTCTAGCCTCCAGGAAGAAGGAAAAAGAAGTTAGTTTCCACTGAGGAGCTTCAGTTGCTTATGACATGTGGGTGGGAGGGAAAGGGTACAGGATGATGTTGGGGAACCAATGGAAAAGCAGGGCATGGCTTGTTTTGTTCCGTAAGCCTTCTGTAAATAGTCATTTTTACAGACAAGTGTTTATTTTGGGATTTAGTCATTTAATACGCAAAATAGCATTTTAGATTCTTATGTGTGCTCATTATAGAAAAACTTTAAAATATCATCGGGCACTAAGAAAAAAAGAATACTTCACCTGCCATCCTTATACCCCAATAATCTCTGTTTTCATCTTTCTCCTTTTCATTATTTATAATGATGTATATTATACATTAAAACATTTTTATTGCAAAAAATGAGATCATAGGGTGTCTACATTTTATAGCCTGATTAAAAAATAAAATAAATTGTGGGCATGATTTAAAAAAATAAGGTGTTTCCTAGAAGTTTAAGGCACCAGTGACTTTTACATCTCTGTAGCCATAACCATACTCACATGGTCTTGTCCAGCTACAAGAGAGATTGGAAAATATGGTCCTTATCCCCCATTTCAAAATCAAGAGTAGGAATTTCAACTACTGACTTGCTTTGTGTTGTGCCTGTCTCTCTCATCTTGATCTTAATAACACTCAAGGAGCCAGGGGCTATCATCCCTGTGTGGGGATGAAGAAACTGACACTGGGAAGACTTAGTAGCTTGCTCGAAGCTCCCCAGGGCACA
Organism: Spilogale gracilis; assembly: GCA_004023965.1. Lineage (NCBI taxonomy): Eukaryota > Metazoa > Chordata > Mammalia > Carnivora > Mephitidae > Spilogale > Spilogale gracilis. The sequence goes on along the minus strand of PITA01007438.1, from coordinate 51,710 downwards.
GTTAGGGTTTAAAGTCGGATGGGCTGACTCTAAAATCTATGACTTCCCCTTCCGGACATGACACCAGAAGGCAAGCGAGGGAACCCCGTGTTCAACAAGACTTCTCCACGGGAAAGATGGCTTCTTACTTCCACGCCTCTGGGGGAAGAGGTCACGGCTTCCCTACCACCTGGGCTCAGGAAGTCAAGGAGGCGGGCTGGTCTGCAGTGGGAACCAACGCCAGGCAATAACCAGGGGACACCGAGATGCCCCGTGTGTGTGCTCCCCCTCCCCCCTCCCCAGCCCGCCGGGACACACAGGATGCCTGGACGCACCGGATGCCTGGACACATAGGATACCTGGACACACAGGATGCCTGGACACCCAGGATGCCGGGACACACAGGATGCCTGGACGCACCGGATTGGCTGCTGTGGAAGGAGGCGCCCTCCTGCTTTCTCCGCCCCCTCCCCCACACCTCTTCAGCCTGATCTCATCAACCTGAAAATAAGGAGCCGCAAGGAGAAGCTAATGAGCTTTTTTTTTTTTTTTTTTTTTTTTCAGGTTAGGGAGTGCCCAGATTCGGGGGCTCTCTCCAAATAGTGCTCCCACTTGGAGAGTGGAGGCAAGAGGTTTTTATCAGGAAAAGGAAGACGGTCGGTGATTATATGAGTTAAGAGGATTACAGGGCAATGAGCGGTGGAAGCCTCTTCTGGTGTTAACAAGCAAAAAAAGATTCCTGGGGTGAGTTAGTTAACTGTTCCGTCTTCACAAAGTCTGCAACCAACAGTGTTACGATCAGGATGTCGACTTTTTTTTTTTTTTCCAAGATTTTATTTATTTGTTTGAGAGAAAGAGCATGTGCTGGGAAAAGGGCAGAGGGAGAAGCAGACTCCCCGGTGAGTGCAAAGCCCACTGTGGGGCTCCATCTCAAGACAGGGACACCGTGACCTGAGCTGCAGTCAAGACTCTGATGCTTAACCATTGGAGGCACGCAGGCTCCCCTGTCCTCTTGGCTTTTACCAACAGTTGTCACTTTGCCCAGTCCAGGTGCAGTTCCGAAAACGCAGTCTCTCTACCCTGACCATTTCAGGAAGGGCACGTCAATTTTCCATAGTCTAAAGTGGCTGTCCCTGTATTATGACAGGGATAATCCCAGCCCTCGCCCCCAGATGGAATGCTTCTCCAGGATATCAAGACCAGCGCCCTTGCAAGGGACATTCCTTCCCTCCGACAACTGATATACTCCCTTATGAAAGACGTGTTCAGCTTTTCTCCTTCACCTCTCCCTCTTCCTCCTCCTTTGTGGATCCCTACGCTGGACTGCATGACACATATTGCCAGGGCATTTGGCTTGTCACCTGCTTCCACAAAAGGCAAAGGGAGAGGCAGAGAAGACAGGCATCATTGTCTAGCACAGGGTTGTGCCAACTTTATGTGTAAAAGATCAGATTGAAAATATCTGAAGCTTTCTGGGACCACAAAGACTACTCAATTCTACTCCACTGTAGCATGAAACAGCCATAGACAATATGTCCATGAAGGGCTGTGTTCTTTTTTTTTAAATTAACATATCATGTATTATTTGATTCAGGGGTACAGGTCTGTGAATCATCAGTCCTACACAATTCACAGCACTCACCATAGCACATGCCCTCCCCAATGTCCATCACCCAGCCACCCCATCCTCCCACCCCACCTTCCAGAAACCCTTAGTTTGTTTCCTGAGATTAATAGTCTCTTATGGTTTGTCTCCTTCCCTGGTCCCATCTTGTTTCATTTTTCCTTCCCTTCCCCCGACAACCCCTTACCCTATCTCTCAAGTTCCTCCTATAAGAGAGATCATATGATAATTGTCTTTCACTGATTGACTTCTTTCACTCAGCATAACACCCTTCAGTTCCATCCACGTCATTGCAAATGGCAAGATTTTGGCTTTTTGACAGCTGCATAGTATTCCAGTGTGTGTGTGTGTACACACCACATCTTCTTTATCCATTCATCTGTTGATGAACATCTAGATTCTTTCCATAGTTGGGCTATTGTGGACATTGCCGCTGTAAACATTTGGGTGCACGTGCCCCTTCGGATCACTACATTTGTATCTTTAGGGTAAACACCCAGTAGTGCAATTGCTGGGTCATAGGGTAGATCTATTTTGAACTTTTTGAGGAACCTCCACACTGTTTTCCAGAGTGGCTGCACCAGCTTGCATTCCCACCAGCAGTGAAGGAGGGTTCCCCCTTCTCCACATCCTCGCCAACACCTGTTGTTTCCTGACTTGTTAATTTTAGCCATTCTGACCAGTGTGAGGTGGTATCTCACTGTGGCTTTGACTGGTATTTCCCTGATATGAAGGGCTGTGTTCTGATAAAACTTTCTCTACAAAATCAGGGGAAGGTCCGATTTCACCCATGGGCCATAGTTTGCTGACCTGGGGGTACATGCACATTGGTATCCATCAACACTTCCTGCGAATCCTGTCTTCTGGGGTAAATGGGAATTAATTGCCTAATCTTGGGCGTCAGTTTTCTCATCTCTTAAATGGGAATAAATAGACCTGCCCCCTGCACATTATAATAAACTCTCTTCTCCCCATACAGGCCAAACTTGCTCTGGCCTCAGGGCCTTTGCACTTGCCTTGGTTGCCTTTCTACCCCTCAGTGCCCTTCCTTGAGCAGTCCTGCCAGCTCCATTTCATCATCCAGTCTATTAACTCACCCTCTCAGAGGCTTCCCTGGCACCCCTGTACAGAGCAGTGACTCTCCCAAGCTGGCACATAGCCGATGCAGGAGCTGACTTTAAAGCACACTGATTCTTGTTTGGATGAAGAATGATAGGATTTTTGCTGCCCAGGAGCTTCCCACACTGGAAATGCTACCTTGTCCTTTTTTCCACGATCTTCAGGGCAGGTCGTGTGTGTGATCTAAAACTCCAGGTGAGAAGAACCAACACCGTTTTGTCCAGTGTGTATTTTTCAACCCTGGGCACTTCTTCCTTCAATTGGAATGACCCTCTGGGCTGGCAGAGAAAAGAAAACAAAGGAGTGATCTTCAAGGTCCTTCAAATCCAACCAGGAGTGTAGAGTTTCCCTCTCTGGTGACCCCTCCCCACGCTGTTGATGGACCTTTATGAGTCACCCAGAATTTTCCACCTAGATTTATGAAATCCATTTTCTCTGAGACAGACTAAGCAGTTTATAGAGAACCAATATCATTAGGTTAATGATTCCCCATAAATTATTACCCAGGCAGCCGAGTTAATCCCTCAGATGGGGCATTAATGGTGGAGGGTCAGTTGCTGGCTTTTCAGAGTTGCCTGGCATGACCTTGGCTCAGGCAGATGGCAGATTCTAAGATGGGCTGTGTCCCCCAAATCCTGGATTGAATCCCCACTCTGTGATAATCTTCTGTCAGCCCCTTCAAGACCCCCACTGCAGCCTGGGTGCAATGCCCCAAATGAGCATCATGGAATAGGAATGATTTTCTGGCTCATTCCATACTCAGCCATGACTTTTCCCTTCCTACTGATATCTGATTTATTTTTCTGTTTATGAAGCAACCCATTTGGCCTGAAGCGACAGCAATAGGCATTTGATCAAATAGAGCTGCGAATCTCATCTTCCACTATCCTGAATTTTTATTCCATCATTACTTAACAAAATAGAATTAAGTTGGGGAGAAAGTGGGCTCCTGCATTATGCATTGGCCTCATTTCATTGGTCTTTATGCTCTCTCTTGGGATTGCAGTGTTTTCATGTTACCCAGTGTTCCCAGAGGGAGGCAGTTCTGGCTCCAGTGACTGAGGACTGCCGTTCTCCACTCTGATTTGCCTGGGCTCAGAAAGATGGCAGAGATGTCCAAGGGGCATGGATTTCACAAGCATCTGATTGTCTTTAGCTGAGGTGGTTCCCATGGGGCAGTACTCTAGAATGGTTTTCCATAGACTAACAGAACTGCCCAAATTCTAGCCTCCTTAGATCAAGTCTGTGTTTCAGTGGATCCCATTCGCCCAGCTGTTCCTCACCCAAGCAGGTGTGGAGTCATATGGAACAGACAATATCAGCATCACCATCATTATCAGAATTATCAGAAATTGATTATCAAAGTCCCAGCCAGGTGCCAGATACTTTACTAAGGGTTTTTACATATCTATCCCCATTCTATAGATGAGAAAACTGAACAAGAGACAGAACTAGCATTCAGTTCTCATTCAGGTTCTTAACCATTGGATCTGGCCTCATGAAAAGCTGCTTCCTTTTTTTCTGTTTGTTTTTAAAGATTATTTATGTATTTATTTATTTATTCGCAAGAGAGTGAGCATGAAAGGGGGAGAGGCTAGGGGGGAGGGAGCAGCACACTCCCCACTGAGCAGGGAGCCCTATGTGGGGCTCGATCCTGGAACCGAGATCTGAGCCAAAGATAGATGCTTAACCAAGTGAGCCACCCAGGAGCCCGAAGCTGCTACCTTTCTTGCCAAGGAGGAAGGGCAAGTACTTAATAAATCCTGGGCACCTCTGAACTAGACACCTATCTGCATTATCTCACTTAATTCGTGAAGACCCCCTTGACGTATGAATTAATCCATTTTCCAGGTAGAAATACTGGGGCTTAAAAGTCTGAAGATAATCTGATTTTAAATCCAGGATAGCAATAATATCCAGTCAAATCAGGGGTCTTTGAAGGAAAGGTATCATGCTGTAATTTCTACAGCAGACGCCATGGCAGCAGACGGAATACAGCTTTATTTTTATTTATTTTTATTTTTTATTTTTTTAAAGATTTTATTTATTCATTTGACAGAAACACAGCTAGAGAGAGAACACAGCAGGGGGAGTGAGAGAGGGAGAAGCAGGCTTCCCGCCGAGCAGGGAGCCCGATGTGGGGCTCGATCCTGGGTCTCCGGGATCATGACCTGAGCTGAAGGCAGATGCTTAACCAACTGAGCCACCCAGGCGCCCCTATTTATTTGTATTTTTAAGTAATGAATCTCCACATCCAACATGGGGCTCAAACTCCCAACCCTGAGATCAACAGTTAGTTGCACGCCCCATGGGCAGAGCCAGCCAGGTGCCCTCAGAATAGGACTTTAAGTCCTTGTTGACTCCAGGCAACTGGCCATGTTTTCAGGACTTAGTCTGCATGGATACCATGAAAGATACAAAGATAGAGGCCCATTTGTCCAAGGAGGCAGATAACAGGAGGAACAAGCTCAGGTCTGGTTATTTCACTGCTTAATTCCTCCCCTGGTTTTCCAGGCCACTGAGAAGAGAATCCAGACTTTTCACTGTGACCCACAAACAAAGTTCACAGCTGGTTTCTTCTCATCCTTCCAGACTCAGAATGAAGGTCATTTCACAAAGACCTTCCTTAAATTCACATGATTCTAGCACATGCTGGGATCCCTTTTAGTTCTTACCACAGTCTGTGATCGTTTTGTCTGTGTGGTTACTTATTCCTTATCTCCCTAGCTAGAAGAAAGCTCATGAGGAGGAGGCAAGTCCACCCTGTTCACCATCTGTAGGGCCTGCTACAGCGCCTGACCCAAAGTCAGTGACCAGTGATATCAAATAAATGAGTGGGCATGTCACTTTCCCCCTCTGAGTCTCCATTTCCTCACATATAAAATGAAGGCTTAGACTGTGGGTCGTTTCCAAATTATGCTCCCCAGTTCTCATATGTCCCCCCCAAGTGCCTCAAGACCGCATGGAGGGGGAAGGTCTACATGGTGGTATTCCTAGTCTCCTAGCCACACCCTACCTATGTATTTTAAATATTGCCACTTGGAATAGGACTTCATTGGAACGAAGAAGAATTCTTCAGCTCAATGACAAATTAAACTGTTGGATAATGAGCAGTTTTCTAGCTCTAAAGTCTATGACCTGTGACTATCAGCCACTATGACAGTCACAGAGAAGGAGCCCCAGCATGTGGGAGAGGAAGTGGGTGCCACCTGTCTGGGCCATCAGGGAGACCTGATCAAGGGAGGCCTTGAATCAGACCTTGAAGGATGAGTTGAGAAAACGAGAATAGGCAGGCATGGTGTTCCGAACCATGGCAGACAACAGCACCTAGAAGGATTAAACCAGCAAGAAGAGTTCTAAGGCCATTGTTTCAAAGGATGGTCCCTGGATCGGCAGCATCGGCCATGCCTGGAACTTGTTCGAAATGCAAATTCTCGGACTCCACTCCAGATCTACTCAACCAGAAACTGGGCAGTGGGACCCAGAAACCTGTATTTCAGTAAGTCCTCTGGTTGATTCTATGTATCCTCAAGTCCTAAGGTCATCAGGATAAGGCAAGAATCCTGAGAAATCTCCCCAAATCCAGCTACAAAGCGATCATGATACGATCCTGGGGGATAACTTGCTTCATCTTAATTTTCTCAACTCTGCCTACCCGTTACAATCACCTGGAAAGATTTTCAAATGCCTAATGCCAGGCTCCCATGAAGAACAATTACACTAGAATCACTAGGAATGGGTCCAAGGCTTCTGTGTTGTTTTAAACCTCCTCCTGTAGGGGCGCCTGGGTGGCTCAGTTGGTTAAGCGACTGCCTTCGGCTCAGGTCATGATCCTGGAGACCGGGGATCGAGCCCCACATCGGGCTCCCTGCTCGACGGGAAGCCTTCTCCCTCTCTCACTCCCCCTGCTTGTGTTTCCTCTCTGGCTGTGTTTCTCTCTGTCAAATAAATAAATAAAATCTTAAGAAAAAAAGAAAGCTTAAAATAAAAAAAGTCTCTACCACTGTTCAGACACGATTGAGAAGCATGACAACTGTACTTTTTTTTACAGAGCAGGTGGCAAGGGGAGCCAGGACACAGTACCCCAGGAAACTCTGCATGATAATTAGCTTCCTGGGGTTCCCGGAACTGCTGCCTGGAGGTTGATGGTGGCTCGGGAGGGGGAACTGATGTATTTCAAAGGGGAAGTTGTGCTGAGTTAATTAAGCATGGTAAATGTATCTCATAAGTACATTCTGTGTGAGAGGGAGAAAGAGAGGGGGTAGGAGGAGAGTTGAGGTATAATCATGTGGTTGTGTAAGTTATCCCTTGTTGCTAGAAATAGAATGTATTGGATTGGTAGAATCAGATGAAAAGTCTTTTTTTTTTTTTTAAGATTTTATTTATTTGACAGAGAGAAACACAGCCGGAGAGGGAACACAAGCAGGGGGAGTGAGAGAGGGAGAAGCAGGCCTCCTGCTGAGCAGGGAGCCCGATGTGGGACTCGATCCCAGGTCTCCGGGATCATGACCTGAGCCGAAGGCAGTCACTTAACCAACTGAGCCACCCAGGCGCCCCATGATGAAAAGTCTTAATCATAAAGAACAGACGGAACACCGAGGACATCCCTAGAGAAAGGGTTTTTAGTGGAATTTGGGAGGATGAGATGCAGAAGACAAGGGAAGGTCAAACATGTGTTGTAGAGGTCAGGACTCTGAGATCTAGGGTTCAAAGGTCATCTCTCCCATTTCACAGCTATGGGACCCTGGGAGTGTTACTCTATCCCTCTGTGTCAGTCTGTTTGTTTGTGACATGGGGCTAATAATAATTTCTATCTCATCGGGTTTTTGTGATGATTAAATGGGTTAATCCATGTAATGAGTTTGGTACTCAACAGTGGTTGCTGTATTAATTGTTGTTTTTGTTTAGAAGGTTGTGGATAAAAAGGGTTGCACTGAACCAGGAGCTCGAGGATTTGTGACTTGGGACATGCTTCTTTTCTTCCCCCAATAATAAGCTCTAATTCTTGCAAACAAGCCAGATGTACATGAATCCATGTGGTCTCGTGTTCTACCTGTGTTGACTTCTTTTTTTTTTTTTTAAAGATTTTATTTATTTGACAGAGAGAAACACAGCTAGAGAGGGAACACAAGCCAGGTGACTTAGAGAGGGAGAAGCAGGCCTTCCACTGAGCAGGGAGCCCGATGTGGGGCTCAATCCCGGGTCTCCGGGATCATGACCTGAGCTGAAGGCAGTCGCTTAACCAACTGAGCCACCCAGGCGCCCCCTGTGTTGACTTCTTAATGGGTGTAATGATTGTTGCTTCAACTCCTCTCCAGCTTCCGGCGGTCCTCAAAGAGCCTTAAATCAGCCCAAAGGTTGTAGGGACAGCTCAGAGACTGTAGCCAACATAGTAGCTGAATTAACATCAGAACCCTCTCAAAACTCCGAGCACATAGGAATGCAGGATAAAATATAACATCAAAAGCTTCAAATACATAGCTTGGATCAAAAACATAAAGGAAACGAGAATCCCAAGTGCCAGAAAGGGTGAGCAGATTAAATGAGCCATACGGTCCATGTGGTATCAGAACTGCATATAACTGGAAAGTCATAATACGAATGCCGGGAGAACAGAATTGCATCACAGGTTAGGAGCTAGCAAAGCCCAAAGCAGGAAATCATCAAGGGCTTTCCACCCATGAAAGGGGCACTACAAACCTCTACCCACTGGCTTGAGCACCTGGCTTGTAGGCAAGTTGGCCACCCCAGACCACAGGTGGTAAAAGATTCATGGGGAGACATTTAAATATCAAGCCTGGGCCATGAGCTTCCCCAGTCTTGGTCCCTGGGAATCCCAGAGAAAAATTCCCTGCCAAAGATGAGTTCACAGTTAGAAATTGTAAAGCATGTAGGTAAGCAAGTCCCCAAGAGAGTCAGAAGATACAACTAATTAAGGAATTCAAACCATAGAAACTGCATGCATGAGACTGTTTAAAAACCTCTTTGGTGGTATGTGAGGATATGTTCAGTAACACAAAGAAAGGAAATAGAGTCAGCAGTGGCTACAGATCATTAATCTTAAGACACAAAGCTGCATGAAGATTTATGTGGTAAACATTAGATGGACTCGTACTCCATCTCTGCCTGCTGACTTCAAGGACATGAGGCAGGGGAGAGAGACAAGAACACTCCTACCCATGCAGGCTGATGCAGTCTTTCCAGAAAAGGCAAGTTACCAGTATGAATCAGAAGCCTTATATTTTTTGCATTCACTTTGGAGACATTCACTTTTAGGGATTTGTTCTAAACAAATAGTGACGGGTAGGAGCAGAGATTAGCCCTAAGGATCTTTTATTTTTTCAGTGCTGAAAAATTCGAAACATTCTATATGTCCAGCAGCAAAATATTTGTCAAATAAATGAGGGTCTATCCAGATGTTGGGATTCTAGGCAAGCATTAAAATGGATACTGTAGAAGAGTGTTGAATGGCATGGAAAGATGTTCATAACATTATAAGTAAGAAGGCAGGTTTTTGTTGTAATTGCATAGGCAGTGCAAATTCCATTTTTATAAACACAAGATAAATACTGCAGTTTAATATTTAATCGTAGAAACTCAAATTATGAAAAATAGATATAATACTGGAAATAAAGTTACAAACAGGATTATCTTTGAGTGGTAATACCTTATGTCATTGATGGAAAGACATCACTGGCCCAGCTGAAAAATAGAAATTGCCTTTCATGGGAAAAGACCAGAAACTTTGGAGAGATTACATGAAGCAGAAAGTAATGGAGCCCCCCACAGACAGAGATTTTCAGTTTTCCTGAATTCTCCATGAGGATGACGGGGTGAAGTCTCTCCCTGTGCATTGTTCCAAGCTTTTCCTCTCATCTGCCCCTTCTGGAGACCCTGGCTACATGTCGGCTTGAAAACAGGTCATAGGCACTGATTCAGAAGAGCCCAGCACATTCCTGGTAGTTCACTGAAGGGCTGGATTAAGAGATGGAATCTTCAAGAACATTCCACAGAGCGCCATGGCCACCTGAGGTCCAATGGTGCTGATAGGACTATAATTTTTTTCCTGTCCTTCTTTGTTTATATTTTCCAAATATGTAACTCTGTGAATTAGTCATGACAAGCTCTAGGGTAACAAAATTATCCCTAAGTCAGTACCTTGGCACCATAACTTTTTTTTTTCGAAACTAAAAATCTGGCGCCATCTTGTAAGTAATGGATTTCGGATACATGGCTCTGAAGGTTGAGCTGGCAGGTGATGAGAGGGCCTAGAGGTACCACATCTGCCCCTAAGTACTTTAGGACAGAAGACACAACTGTCATTTCAGCCTACCATTCTTCTTTGTTTTTTTTTTTTTAAGATTGTTATTTATTTGACAGAGAGAAAGCACAAGAAGGGGGAGCAGCAGGCAGAGGGAGAGAGGGAGAAGCAGGCTCCACGCCAAGCAGGGAACCTGATGTGGGACTCGATCCCAGGACCCTGGAATCATGACCTGAGCCGAAGGCAGACGCTTAACCTAAGGAGCCACCTAGGTGCCCTTTGTGTTCTTCACTTGTGCTGGGAAGTCTACTAAACCACATATTGAGGGCACGGGTAATCCTGATCATCCCCTGTAATGAGTAGTATTCTAAACACATTCACCAGGGTGAGGGACATTGTCACATTAGAATTTAACCCACGAAGGAAATTGTGTGCGGTCTCTACAGGGAACCATTCACAAAAGTCCCTGCCTTTTATAAAATAAGTGGGTGATTTTCCAGGTTCTGGGAAGCTCTCAGTAATTTGCCTGCCCCCTCCCACAGACACCTAAACCTCCCCATTCTGGAAGAAAGCAAACTCAGGGCACCAATCCCTGTATTAGATGATGGGTGCAGGCTGGTTTGCCCTGAAACACAACAGTGTCACCTTGACCCCACGGCCACCCTCCATGCAGTCTCAGGATGGCTGCCCCTGCTTGAGACATGGGCCTCCTAGAATTTCATCCCAAGTCAGAATGAGGCACTTCGCTAGTGCAATGACTTTCATGAGGAAAGGACACCTTTTCCCATAATCCTCATACCCAGCACACTTGCCTTACATTGGCCAAGGCTGCACACAGGCACACACATAAACCAATCACTGGCCAAAATTGTGGAATCACCGTGATTATATTGAAACAACCAACATCCATCCCCCTAGACACCATGTACCTAGATCAAGTTAGGAGTTGTATTAACAAGAAAGAAAGGAGAAGTGGTTGTTGAGTGGGAAATCAATAGTCTTCTATGGACGGAATAGGTAATGCTTGTTGTAGGTCAGGTATTATCTACATATTCACACCACAAATATTTCTCCCTAGTGTCAAGTGTCATGATGAACATTCTGGAATTAGAGAGGAACTAGACACAGCCCCTACCTACCATGGATTTTCAGTCCAGGAGAATTGGTCAGACATGTAATTAAGTAATCGTAACAGATTGTGATAAAAGCGCAGATTAATGTCTAAGATATATATGGAAGAGAGTGTGGAGCAGATACTTGAAGGCAATCAGGGAAGGCTTCTCAGAGGAGGTGACATTTGAGCAGGACTGCAAAGGCTGAAGAAGAATTCACCAGTTAGACAATATGGAAAAAGCAGTCCAGGGAAAGGCAGAAATGAATGAACAAATGAAAGAAATAATGAATAAGATAGCATGAGAATATTTGTCAAAGAAAAAGAGAGGGCAGTGCCAGCTTTGGAAAAGCCTTTGAGAGTGTCAAGAGGAGTCTGTGGGTTGTAGTATCTACTATCATATGCACTACTGACTGTGTAACTTCAGAGTAATTGCAGGGGAAAAAAATGAAGTACTTTCAAGTATGGGAAGACACATTCAGCAGAAGTAATAAATCTGCAAACCCTTGAAAACACAGACCCTTATGGGTGTGAAGTATCTTAGGAACAGTCAAAATCAGGTACAATGGAGCAGTGCATCTTAATGTGGTGGAACTTAGGAACCACCCCTCACCCATTCTAGATCTTTCCAAAGAGTTAACTCTTGGTAGCCAGTCATCTTTCAGGCTGCTAGGGAGACTGGGGAGGTTTAATCAAAGCAAATGGGAAGAACTGGAGGAGAAAGATGGCCAGTCCTCACAAAGCACATGTCCCTATTGCCATGTCTCCTGGTACTCTGGAAATGCATGGCTATAATGTACTGGCCTATGATATTTCCTCATCAATCCCCGTTTTTTTTTTGGAGAGGGAAGGAGTAGGGAGGGGAACAGAGAGAGGGAGAGAGAGAATCCCAAGCAGGCTCCATGCCCAGTTCAGAGTCCAACATGGAGCCCAACATGGGGCTCAATCTCACAACCCTGAGATTATGACTTGAACCAAAATCAAAGAGTTGGGTGCCTAACCGACTGACTTACCCAGATGCCCCTCCTTGTCTCTTTTTTCCTAAAAATGATAATTAGTTGTCTTTAATGATTAAAATACAGGCTCACCTGGAGGCAGGGGGTGAATAATTTGACTTCTTAAGACCTTCTTTCAGCTTTTTATTGTAGGAGACAACATGGTAGAAGGAATGTGATATAATAAAGAATATATCTGCTTTGGTCCAGGTGCTTCAAAAACTCTTAGAATTTTCTGAGTGATAGGAGTATATTTTGTTATTCATAGTATTTTTTGTGCTTCAAAAACTCTTGGAATTTCCTGAGTGATAGGAGTATATTTTGTTATTTTGTTATTCATTTGAGCTCTTTTTGTGGGGTGGGGAGAGCAAGGAGGAGAGAGCTAGATGGTTTCAGGAGGTGGGGGGGCTGTTTGCCAAAGGAACCATCCAAGTGATTGGGGGTTTGGACCTTTCATCCTCATGCCCCACTCTGGAGACGGGAGAGGGGCTAGACATTGAGTTCAACCACATGGTTTAAATTAAATCAATGATTTAATTAATCATGCCTACGTAATGAAATCTTGACAAAAGCTCTTGAGTGCCAAAGCATGGGAAATCTTCCAGGTTGGAGAACACATCAACATATGTGGAAGGTGACAAACCCTGATTCCACGGGGAGACAGCTTGGAAGACCTGTGCTCCCCCGCCCCACACACCTCACCTTACACATCTCTTCCATCTGACTGTTCTTGAGTTGTATCCTTTATAATAAAATTGTAAGTGCAGGTATAATACGTTCAGCGAGTACCATAAATTGTTTTTGTGAAATACTGAACCTGAAGTGGAGTTGCTGGAGCCCTCAAATTTGTAGCAGAAGCATGGTCAGCTAGGGGACACTTGGGTCTTGTCGTTGGTGTCTGATGTAGAGACAGTCTTGTGGGACTGAGCCGTTTAACCTGCAGGGTATGCACGAATACAGGGTAGTGTTGGAATTGAACTGAACTGAACTCTAGGACATCCAGCTGGTGCTAGAGAGTTGTTGGAACCTAGGGAATGATGATGGTGGCTGACACTTGTTGACCAGTTATTAACTACCACATGTATACAAATGTTTTCATGTGCCTTTTCTCAGACAAGAACCCAGATCGTACTCTATGGTTGCTTCTCTGTTCCTCATGGGCAGGTCCCTCCACATACATAGCTTTAAGTCAGGTCACACATTCCTTAGCATGTCCTGCAATTGATCAGGAATTCTGCAATTTTTTTTTTTTTTTAGGTTTCCCTCTCCATCTACAGCCCTCCCAGCGAGCAAGTTATAGATCTGAAATACTTCAAGGATGCTATTTTAAGGCAGCCCTTTATAAATCAGAGTGCTTCTGAAACACAAATGGATGAAATCACCCCTTAATTTTCCTGGTTTGTGGGTTTGGATTTGCTTGCTTTATTTAGACTGCTTCGAATTCTGTTGTGGGCTAAGAATCAACAGATTCAGCCATAAGTGAGCTAGCTCTGTTATGTTTTGTTTTGTGTGATACCAGGTGCGATGCCAAGTGAATGATGTTATTTTTCCCCAGGGCTATAAAGTTACACATTCAAGTGAGCCTTGTTCTTCAGAGTTCTCACCTTGAGAGCACCTGGAGCAGCCCCGTGGCATCACTTCTCCTGCTCCCTTCCCTGGAAGCCTGAGGCTTCTTCCAGTGAAGCAAGCGTGCAGTTTGGTCTTACATCCTTATGGTTAGCACATGACTGGGTCTTACCCTACACTCTCCTTCATGGGTCTCCCCATTTCAGTTGATGAGCAAGAACATAAGAGAAAAGGGTTGTAGGGGTTCAGGTGCAAGATGATGGGGATTTGGACAAAGGAGGTGACAGTGAGGATCAGAGGAGGTAAACTGTTTTTGGAGTCCACCTTACACACAAACATGAACTTGCTGTGTCCATGGGTTGGGCCCCCTAATTTGGCTATGAAGAAGGTGAAAGCATTCATAGTCCCCCTAAGGCCCCAGCATGAGTAGTCCCGGTATAGAAACACAACTCTCTCAGACTCACAGAAGACATTGGAATCATGGCCTAATTTAGGACTGAAGTGAGATTTAGCAATTGTCCAGTCCAGGAGTTTTCCAGCTTCAGAGGTCCTGGACACTGGAGAATCTGATGAAAGGTATAGAGCCTCTCCCCTTCCCCAAATGCACATACAAACGGGATTTAGCAGTATTTCAGAGATTACACTGACCACACATGGACCACCCCGAATTCTTGGTTAAGGATTTCTGATCTCTAATATGAGGCTTTAGTTTTGCCAGTGTGCCTAGGGAGGGGAAGTGATTTGCCCCACATCACACAGCTGGACAGAAAGAAGGGAGAAAAACCCTTCTTTGAGCTGTGAGTGGTCAGGACTTCCTCATCATTTCAGATCCCCTGTTTTCTCTGGGCAGAGGCAACCAGCACATTTATCCAGAGCTGGATTTTCCATTTAAATTCCTCATTTAGAAATGCATCTTCAGAAATTTCTCTGTACTAGAGATCCCCTGAGACTAAGTTTAAGGTTTGGAGGAGAGAAGAGCTGCACACTGATGTGTATGTTGGAAGAGCTTAGGGAAAGCGATTTCTGTTGTTAGTTGAGGGAAGTATTTTTCTTTTTTATTCTCTTTTTACTCTTTCCCCCAAGTGTTTTCAAACTCAGAGGTGACCCAGAGCTCAGTTCTGTTCCATAGGATTAGTTAACAATCTTCAACAGTGCAGCATTCTCCCTTGAAGTCAGAACCCCTGGAAAACACTGAATTATTCACACCAATGGGCCATGTTTGCTGATGGCGCAAGTAGAATTTTGTGTGTCAAAGAAAGACTCATCAAACTGAGCGCTTCAGTAAAGCAAGCATCACTGGGGTCTAATTTATTGGTGTTGCTTGACTGCTTCCCAAAAATGATGGGGGCTGCCTTTGTCCACAAGGAGTAAGTCCATTTCTGGCTGTGACCAGGACACATGTCTCATGGGGGCCAGCTCCAAGCTCTGTCCTTTATCCATGTTATTGGAATTTAGATATTGGAGTCTTTCATGCCCAGAGCTCTACAAGGGGCAGAACAACAAGACTCATCATTTATTGGATGAGGGTTCCTAACCCAACGATGCTGTCTTTATCAGGGATCATTTGGTTGCAAGGAATGGAAACCTCCCTAGACTGACTCAAGTAAAAGGAGGCTGATTGAATGGATAAAGGGGAATTTTTGGGACCCCAATGGTGGTGTAGACCTCTGGGTCTTGTAAGAATCAGGAGTTATCAGATAACTACATTTTCTATTCTTTCCTCTCTTGCTCTCTGGAGCCATAAGAAAATAAATAAACAAATGGAGTGAATGGATATATAGGATCCCAAGTGCATCAATTGTGCCAGATGGTCCCACAACTTCTGTTTAAATATGGCCATTAATGAATGTGGCCTGATGATGTGGTCTAATCTCAGTAGCCAAAGGAGGCACCAATGCACGGTGCTGTCTGAGGTCCTAACCAACAATTGTGCACAAATATCGCCCCCCCCCCCCGGCATTGAGATCTTAGTGGCCTCATCCAAACTGGCCCAGGACATCTTCATCAGATTTTGAAAGAGTGTAGAGAAGCTAATGAAGTGAAAGAGAAAGACTATGACAAGCAGACATGAAGGGCTACAGTCTGCTAGCAGCACCAGGAACTAAGCAGGACCCTTGGAGAGTCTATTCCAACACACTCCTGTTTGTTCTGTTGTTGTGGCTCTTTAATCTTCTATACCAATGAACAAATCTGGCATGTTTCACAGATGTAAGATGACTAGACTTGCCAATCCTGTCTCGTTCTGATGTCACACTTAGAAGTGTCAGGGAGCTCGCTGCTTTGTGATGTAGGTTAATCACGTTGGTATTGGATTGTTCCATTTTTTTGCAACTGTTGCTTATGCCAGACTCAGTCTGCTCACTTGTGACCATCACCTTCTTCCATAATACAGCCGTTGAGACGATTAAAATTTGCTCTTGCCTCCCTCCAGGTCATCCCTTCTCCACCAGCTCTCTCAGCCATGCCCTGGTTGACCCTGGGATTCCTGCTCCGCTGCCTCATTGCATCCTGGCTGAGCATCAGGTGGGCCGTAGAGACCAAGGCAAAACTGCTGAGGTGGGAATCTGGGCTATTGATAGCATCTGGTTGCTCAGTTTTGAACCATCCCAAGTCCTGCCCGATTACAGGCTTCAGGAAGGTTCCCTGAGTAGGCCCTAGGGATCAAAAAACCCAATCAACCTGCTTCCATTCTGGTGTAACTTGCCTGTTTGTGTGGCTGTGTGTACGTGCACACAGCGCCTGTGTGTTCAGAGGGCGGCCTGCTGTTCGTGTAGGCTTGTCTGCATGCAGAATGCTCCCCCTTTCTCTACACCTGCCTCCCGATTCACGAGGAATAAGCTGAAAGGATTTGAAACTCGGTGTGTGGGTCTTACTTCATAAAGCCTACTGCTGCCGCCAGGATCCTGTGGCCCCATCAGTCGCTCAGGGTCTAAGAATGGTGGTGCACCATTGCTGTTTTAGATTACAGGCTTTGGAGCTTGGAATATCCAGGCTGAAACATCAGGGTGCTTTCCCTCACAAGTTGTAGTAAACACTTGGAGGCCACTTGCCCCAACTCTTGTCCCTCTGCTCTGAGAACTGTAGCCAGGTTTGTGTCATTATCCTGCGCCCCTCACCCCTCCTCCTGTCCCTGCTGATTGGACTAGGCACATACACCTGATAGATGAGATGCAAAGGCTCTTCTTCTAGAAGGTTGGCATTAGGGCTGAGAGCTGCTGGTCAGTCCGTGCGGTTCATTGGCAATGATGTGAGCTGGGAAGCCCTGACTGCAGTGGAGAGAATGGGGTGTCTTCTTCTGGAAAGCCAGTCTGCAGACAGACTGAGAGAGAGAACAATGAAATGAAGGCCAAAGGTGGGCCCAGGAAGCATGTGGCCAAGACAGAGACCAGGAAATGGAGAGACTTCCACAAGCACGGCCCCACAGCTCAGGAGAACTTGCACTTTGGAATGCCTTCACACTTTCCTGGAAACATTCTGAGGCCCCTCTCTAGAGCCTGGAACCTGTGGGGCTGGCTATAGCATCCAGGCAGGGCACCTTAAACTCAGACCAGTGTCCACAGAAGGTCCAGTCTCTGCTCCTCCCTGCAGGGATCCTTTATCACATGTATGGGGTTGACCAGATGTCCCAAAGATTGTGACTGTCCATGGCCCTGGAGCCTCACAGCTAATGGTTCACACTAGCCTGTATGATCTTTTCCTTTTTTAAAAAAAATAGTTTATTTTATTTTATTTTTTCAGTGTTCCAAGATTCATTGTTTATGTACCACACCCAGTGCTCCGTGCAATACGTGCCCTCAGTACCCACCACCAGGCTTGCCCACCCCCCCACCTCCCTCCCTTCCAAAACCCTCAGTATGATATTTCTTTAATGGCACTGTGTATAATTGGTCCACAAAAATAGGCCAACATGTTGATTTATTTATTTGCCAACATGCTGATTAGGATTGACTCATAGTATGTTTTTAAAGATTTTATTTATTTATTTGTCAGAGAGAAACACAGCCAGAGAGGGAACACAAGCAGAGGGAGTGAGAGAGGGAGAAGCAGGCTTCCCGCTGAGCAGGGAGCCTGATACAGGCTCGATCCCAGGACCCCAGGATCATGACCTGAGCTGAAGGCAGATGCCTAATGACTGAGCCACGCAGGCGCCACCTGACTCATAATAGTTATACAGACAAGAGATCTGCAGAAAACATTTGCCCTGGGACCTGCCCACCCCAGGGACAGCCCTACCCTGTGGGTCCTGATAGCTTCCAGTTCCTTCTTGCAGTCTGTCTGGAGGCCCTGGCCTCTATCAGGGGTGCAGTGCCTCCTTGTAAATTCCTCTGTTTGCCTCAGCCATCTGAAAGGACTGTTTTCTAGAATCCCAGCATCCCAGTAGCCTAATTCATCTCTCCCTGCTCAGGGATTCCACTGTCTGATCTACGAAATGGGACAATAACCCCAAATATCTCCTTCACAGAACTGTTTGAGAGTCCATGCACTTACTCATTTATCCAATAGTGAGTGCCTGCCGCATTCCAGGGGCTACTCAGAGGCTACGTCGGGGGCTACGTCGGGGTCTACGTCGGGGGCTGCATCAGGGGCTATGTCGGGAGCTATGTCGGGGGCTACGTCAGGGGCTATGGCAGGTGCTAGAGGTGCAAGAGCAGACAGACAGCCCGAGCTGTTTTCTTACAGACGTGACAGTTAGCAGGAGGAGACAGACTAGAACACATTTAAAAATATATGTCTGTGATGGTGATATGGAGGAAAATCAGGCAGGATGAGAGGACAGGAAATTGCTGGGGTTGTGGTGCATGCCATTTTACACAGGGTGACTGGGGAAGGCTTTTTTGATAAGATGACATTTGAGCAAAGACCTGAGGAGATGAGGAAATGAGCCACACGTGGATATCTAGGGAAGGTTTATCCTTGCAGAGGGAAGAGTAAATGCAAAGGCCCTGAGGCAGGAACATGTTTGGCATAATGCAAGAAGAGCACAAAGGCCATGGGTTAGAACACAATGAAAGAGGGAAGGGAAGGTCAGAGATGAGCCAGGAGGTGAGACAAAGGTCAATCCTATAGGGCCTTGAGAGCCATCATAAAGACTTCACTTTTCCTTTGAGTGAGATGAAAAGCATAGGATGGCTTTGACAGAGGAGGGATGTGATCTGAATTACATTTTCATAAGATCATCCTGACTCCCAGGTCTAAATTAGACCAGAAGGGAGAGAGGTGGATGTTAGAGCATGGACATAGGCAGAGAAAAATCATGTATGGCGCTTGTTACAGTCCTCTGTGAGAACTAGACCCATAAAGCACACATAAAGCTGTACCCAGCTAAGGCATGGAGATCTTGTGTGTTTGGGTCAAGGATCCCCCTACTGTCTTCAGAGAACAATATTTCATCTTCTCCTGGATGTGGGCCATGGCACCAAGACATGTACTCTGGTCTGCCCTGTCTCCCTAAGGTTAGACAAGGAAGGTGTACTGTCCCCACAGCAAAGAGGAGAATAGAATGATGCCCTTCCTCTCAGTCTTCACTGGGTCTTATAATCTATCCCATCATCCCCATGAATTAGAAAATACAACTATCTTGATGGTGTCCACTGATCTGCTGCCCCGGTGATAACACATAGGCTCTTATCCAGACAGTGGGCATTTGTTGATCTGCTTTTGTGGACTGTGCACAGATGATAGAAAGGATTTTAATATCCAGACCCTGCTCCAGAGAAGCCCCTGACCCAATGAAAGAAAGAGAAACATATAAAAGATAAATGCATACAATAAAGTAGCCTTTGAGATAAGGACCAAACTGGACATATAAACAAGTGCTTAGAGGCATTATGTAGAGAGGATAGACCCTACTCAGTAGACGAGAAAAAACCTTTGCAGAAGAGAAGGCATTTGGTCTGAGTCTTGAAAGGTACCTAAAAGTTTTCCAGGTGCTTAAGGATGAGAATAAGATTCGAGACGGTATTTGCCAAGGCACACAGCTGTAGGAATCCGTGGACTGTGTGGGGAAGGGCTGATGGCCCCATGGGGCAAGGGTGTTGGATTCACACTGCTAAGTCAACCAACAAAGAGGGATGAACCCCGGTAAGGGCCAGGCACCAAGGATATAGTGCCGGACTCACAACTTCCCGGAGCCTCTACTGCTTCAGGGGAGATCCTTAGATCCTTCCGTGGAGGTGCTTCTGTGACACCCTGTGCATGAGTAGCACCCATCACTCTTTGTAGCTGTCATATGGTGATGTGTCATGCTCTCCAATTAAGCCATGAGTTCCTCAAGAGCAGAAAGCTGTTGACCTGTCCTCATCCCTTATGCCCAGTACAGTTCTGGCACATAATGGCTATTCAACACCCATGCAAAGAAAGAATAAAAGGATACTTAATGAAAAGGTGGTAGGGTTAGTTTGTGACTGGCCTGTCTCAGCTCCCAAACCTCTTGAGGAAAACTATTACTATTCCTTCCATTCAATGCTACAAGGCAGGAATTTTCCTTAAGCCTCAATAATTGCAGTATCCTAACCTAGAATTGAATAAAACACAGCCTTTAACATGAGCGATTAAAAATGCCTCATATCTCCCACTGAACTTAGAAGTCAGCTCTCCTCCTGAGCCATTCTCTTCCTTCATTGACTTCTCCTTATCAGGGACGTCAAGACCACTGGCATTTAGAAAGCACATTATGCTGGCTCTTTTCTTTCCCAACACTGCAATAAGAAGCAATTTGACCTTTCACAAGGAAAATGGAACCTCGAGCTTCCCCTGCATGGCGGCAGTGTCTGGGATTTCTTATCTTCATGTCAGGAGACCTTCTCTCCAGCCAGGCAGGAGTAGGGCTGGGGAGATAGATGAAGACTATCTGATACTATTTCCTCAAGAGAAAATGCTGAGAAGAAAATTTATTAACAGTGCAGATCCATCCTGCCAAAGGCGACCCGAGGAGGAGATGGGCAGTGAGGAGGGGAGTGCTCGCCTCCGGGGGCACAGTGAACTCTGCTGACCTTTCATCTCCGTGACATCTGTGCAGAGGATCCCAGGCTGTTGTCTTGGGGGATGAAAAGAACAGAACAGCCACAATCAGAAAATTAAAATGGAAAAAAATGGACTGACCCCGCAGCCAGAAGGGACAGAGTGAATCCCCTCTTGGAAAAGGGCAGGTCTCCATAAGTCTCCTGTTTGCTTGGGGGAGATAAGAAATGTGACTGTTGCCATCATCTTCAGATGAATAGAGCTCTCTTTTGTGGTTACTTTTACACCTCGGAAGAATTAGAAGTGCTGGAGCCCTTGGTGTAGGTTGCCAAATTGCCTCTAATCTTCATCTCTCCCTGCCCACGCCCTTAGCAGGGAGACTCTGCTCATTGCAATGGGACTCTGCAGCTCCCACCGAGGGGCCTATCCCCCACTTCCGGATCCTGCCTAGACCTCGTGACTCGGTTTGGCCAATAGAACACCAGCGGAAGTGCTGTTATGCCGATTCCAAGCCAGAGCCTCAACAAACTCTACGCACTTCCGTTCTCTCTGGAGAGCCTCCCTGGCTGTCCCATGAACAGCATGGACTAGCTCGTGGGAGGATGAGAGCGATGGGAGTCAGACTCAATACAGAGTAGTAATCCCCATTGAGGCCTCAAGCATGCAACCAGCCGGGGTCAGTAAAACGGTCCACCCAACCTGGGTCTGAACACAGATGTAAGAATGTGTTTAGCTGAGATGAGAAGGACCACCCAGCTGAGCCCAGCCTGAGTTGCAAAGGCAGAATTTCAAGCTAAATAAATGGTTGCAATTTTAAGCTGCTGGGTTTTGAGGGTATTTTTTTTTAAATAAAGCAATAGCTAATGGATACTCTCCTAATCTTGTTCAAGCACTCATAAATGACAGGAGGAGTTAACACTTTAGAAGATACTAGAACTCTGGGGGCGCCTGAGTGGCTCAGTTGGTTAAGCGACTGCCTTCGGCTCAGGTCATGATCCTGGAGACCCGGGATGGAGCCCCACATCGAGCCCCACATCGGGCTCCCTGCTCGGCGGGAAGCCTGCTTCTCCTTTTCTCACTCCCGCTGCTTGTGTTCCCTCTCTGGCTGTGTTTCTCTCTGTCAAATAAATAAAATATTTTAAAAAGAAAAGAAGATACTAGAACTCTGAGATAGAATATCAGTCTTATAAGGGAAGGAAACAAATGGGCACCACACATGACACAGGGTGGGTGATGAATGAATCTTGTTGGGTGGAATTTGAAGACCACGTAGAAAATTGGGCATCTTTAAGAGGATGTTCTCATGAGAATGTATGCAACTTACCTCTCTGGAATAATTATTACCCTGATTCAAGCTTCAGTAAGAATGGCTGGCAAGACCAACTGAGCTTCTTGAATTAATCTAAAGAGGTGTGTGGCCTGGTTAAGAAGAGCCAACCAATAGTTGAACATCTCTACCCCACACACCCCCAGCCCCACACAAGAGGGCTCCCCCACCTGCCTGGTTCCTCAGCCTGGACACAGTCCTGACATCTCACCTCCTTTTCTCCACTGGGCCTCCATGTCCAGTTGCCAGCGTCTCTGAAATATATCTCGATCTGGGACTCCTGGGTGCCTCAGTTGGTTGGGCGACTGCCTTCAGCTCAGGTCATGATCCCGGAGACCCGGGATCAAGTCCCACATCGGGTTCCCTGCTCGGCGGGAAGCCTGCTTCTCCCTCTTTCACTCCCCCTGCTGTGTTCCCTCTCTCACTGTGTTTCTCTCTGTCAAATAAATAAGTAAAATCTTTAATAAAAAAAATATATATCTCGATCTATTTCCTTCTTGCCGCCACCTTCATTCAGAGTTCGAATGACCATATCAGCCTCTTAAAAACTAGTCTCTTAACTAATCTTATAACCTCCAACTCATTCTCTGCAGAGCACCAAGTGTGATCTTTTCAAAACATCATTCTGATCACCCTCCCCTTCTAGGCTTCAGTGGTTCCCCATCACCCCAAAAGCATTTCTGATTCTGTGTGGGCCCCTGCTGACTTTCCTCCTTCCCTTCTCCCTGTTTTGTCACCAAAACACACGCTTTTCCTGCAATGCTGAACTATTTGTAGTTCTCCAGGTCTGGGATATTTTTGAGCTGAGGCAGTCTTCCCATTCCCTGTTCTGTTTCCTGGCGGTTCCCTTTCCTCTTTTCAGGACTTAACTTAGATGTGGGTTTGCTTTCCTGATCCTCAGGCTGAGCAGGATGTAAGCATCTCTCTGAGGCCCTTTGGTTTCCTGTGTATTTCTAGGATCGCCCTGAGGTGTCAATGCCCTTTTATCTCTCCCTTCGTCCCCACCACTAGACTCTGAGCTCTCCACTAGACTCTGAGCTCTGTAAGGCGGGGAGCTAGTTCTTTCATCTCTGTGCCTAGTACAGGCCTGACTTACAGTAAGTGGTTAGTTGAATGGGTTGAGCGGTCCCTCTGAGAATGAATCCAATTTGAGGGCAAGCTTATAGAGAGAACTGTAAAAACCGGTTCACCACTTGCAAAAGACATGTTCTTCTGGGTGGTGGATCACAAGCAAAGAGGAGTAACTAACATCTGAATCAGACACACACATGGGGCAAATGCATGAATTGCTGGTTCTCATTAGACTTCAGTCCTCAGGGGTGAGGTTTGTTAGGTAAGTGTTGTTGTGTATTATGGCCATGTATCAGGCACTGTGCTAAGGGCTTTATAAGTCTCTTCTCCCTAACTCCTCTCAGTCCGGGGATAAAGTAGGTTCTATCACCATCTCCCCTTTTCAGATGAATATGTAGAATCACAGAGAGGTTAATTAACTTGCCTAAATTTGCTCATCCAGTGGACTAAGTTAAGGGAAATCATTTTGCTTGAGTGTAGGGTAGATAGTCTTTACTTGCTCCCCTGCTATGAAAGGTAAGATACAGGAAATTCAAAACAATGGCACCCTTGTAACATATTTTGCTTACTTACCATACAGGTCAAGATAAAAAAATCACATTTAAATGATTAGCTTAGTCAATACAAGAGTAAATAGGATCCTGGTCAAGAAACATAGATTTTTTTCTTCCGTCTTTTTGAGATTAGAATCTTCAGTGCATATTTCTTACCAAGAGTGATGAAGTGAAAATTATATATGCACTTAATGTGGCCAATTAACATCATTCTCTATTTGTTTCTAGTGGAAGAGTAATTTTGTTTTCCCTCACATTAACTTGGCTTTACTATAAAACTAGTCACTTCCTCTGCATTCTACAAACTGTCAGCTCCTGGGCCTTCATCTATGTGGCTTCCCTTTTCTGAAAGCTACCTCCATGTAAATCTGTCACTTAAGGTCAAGTTCATGACCTAACTCCTGCTGTCTTGCCACATCTTCCCATTCCAAGGAACATTACACAAGGCTCAGTGCCCTCTCCGCTCTGTCTTGTGCTGATCAAGACAATATCTGCCTACACACATGTTTTTGTTTGGCCTACATGATTTGGCTTCACAGGATTTTTTTAAAATTGTATTTATTTATTTATAAGAGAGCATGAGCTGAGAGAAGGATAGAGGTCGATAAACAGATTCCCTGCTGAGCAAGGAGCCTAACTTGGGAGTCATCCCCACCCAGATCATGGTCTGAGCTGAAGGCAGATGCTTAACCAACTGAGCCACCCAGGCATCCCCAGGATTTTTTTTTTTTTAATCTGAGTTACTTGCCAACTTTAAAAAAATCATGAAATTCTACATAAAGCTCCAGCCTTCTGATTTTTCTTGGGAGGCCACAAGAACTAGTAACGGCATAGCCACATTCTTCGGTCACTACAATCATCCAGAACTGAGTAGGGCAAGAGAGTAGATGCCGGCGTGCCCCCCGCACCCCAGACTCTGTCACCGCCTACCACTTCTGTGCACCCAGCTGGCTGACTGATTCCCAGCCACATGTTGATCCGGTCCTTTGCATCAGGTGTCCCTCTGCTGTGTCTCATTGCAGGACAGGAAGTACGGGGGAATAAATACCTCCTCACCTCCCTCCACGGGCAGTTCTCAATCAGTGTACACTGCAAGAAACTCCCTCATCATCTAAGGATTTCTTTTTTTTTTTTTTTTTAAGATTTTATTTATTTGACAGAGAGAAACACAGCCAGAGAGGGAACACAAGCAGGGGGAGTGAGAGAGGGAGAAGCAGACTTCCCACCGAGCAGGGAGCCCGATGTGAGACTCGATCCTGGGTCTCCAGGATCATGACCTGAGCTGAAGGCAGTCGCTTAACCAACTGAGCCACCCAGGCGCCCCTTATCTAAGGATTTCAGAGTACCAACATCCTGGTGGTCTGCTAGGGATGTGAATAGTCACCCCCGAATGTAGCGCCTTGAAACACTGTATTACCTCTCACTATCCTGTAGGTTACCTGGGCAGTTCCTCTGCTTCACCTGGCATCAGCTGGTCACCTGGGGGCTGCACTCACGGGTAGGCTCAGGTAAGCTGGACCATCCAGGGTAGCCGGAAAAGGGGCTAGAAGTCAGCCGGGATCACGGATCACAGGTGGTTGTACATGAGAATCACCGGACTTTGTTTTAAAAATAAAATATATGTATGGACTCTTTGGCAAAGGGGCATCTCTCAGTGTCCCAGGAGCCCTTACAATGCACCCCATCCTGCGTAGGAATGGTCTTCAATGGCATTATGCATGGAAACCGCCTTCAGGGCTTGCCAGGAGTCAGATTCTTGGGCTCCCCCTCCCCAGATGCTTGGATTCATGGGTCTAGGGGGAGGACAGAGAGTCTACATTTTTAGGAAAGATTTCAGGGGATTCTGGTGTGAGTGGTCCACGGACCTCATCTTGTTGTGTTTTCCAAACTCCACGTTTTAAAGGAAGCCTGTGTGTGTGTGTAATCTGTATGAACACCTGCGATCGGCTGAGTTTAATTGCACCACAGCTGGTGTTGATTTCATGTTTTTTAATGTGGCTTTTCAATACTCACTCCCCTAGCATAGCCTTTATGACTGAAAATCAGCACTGAGCCCGGCCCTGGCTGTCGATTTTAAGGTTATTTAAAGGCACATGACAGCCGAAGCTGTTCCTTCTTTAGCAAACGAAGTCACATATGGACTTGGGAGTTGAGGGGCAGGGTGCTGAAAGAGGGATTTCCACTGTAACTGGGCAGCCGTCCCAGTTGGTTTTAAAAACTCTGGGTGTGGGGAGGCGCCTGGGTAGCTCAGTTGGTTGAACATCCGACTCTTGATTTCAGCTCAGGTCATGACCTGAAGGTCCTAGGATTGAGCCCCAGGTCCCACTCCGCACTCATCATGGAGCCTGCTTAGGCTTCTGTCTTTCCCTCTGCCACTCCCCATGCTTGTGCACGCGTGCACTCGCGCTCGTGCGCACACACACACACACACTTTCTCTCTCTCAGATAAATAAATAAAATCTTTAAAAACAACAACAACAAACAAAAACCACTATGAACTGCTTGCTGTCAAAGTCCACGTGGGGCAGTTTATGTCATGGCCCCAGTCCAGCAGAAGGATCACTATCCTGAAAATAGTCAGCCATCAAGGCTACCACAAACCTAAATGGGTCTCTGTATGTGAATTGGGAAAAGGTGCCTCTTCCCTCAGGGAGAAACAAAACTTCCCTGGCTTTAATGAGTGGTATGAAGGCTGAAGTGTAAAGGACAGAGTCTCCTAAAACAAAACAATCCTGCACTGTTGTTATTAAAAGGGGAAGGGATGTTGATTGTGTTCACTGGACTTTGTATACGATCCACTCACCCTCTTAGCCAGATGTATGCAGTGCACAACCTATACAACTGTACATGACAGCCATGCAGGAGTTAATACAAGTCTGATCCAGAACTGAAGAATTGGAGGAGCTCCAAACATCAGAATGAAGGGTGTGAGTGTTAGTGGGAAAATAAAAACACAATGGCAATATTCTGTTCAGTAAGGCAGATGGCAAAGCCCTCCTTTGTGAAAGGTGACTACACAGAGAGAGACCTAAAAAGGTCTCCCAAAAGCCACAGTGGATCACTTGGGCTCCATCTGAGAAAATGTGTTCTCTGCCAGAGAACAGCCTGTGGAGGCCTGTGTCCAGCAGGAGTGAACACACTGGGACCCCTTCCCCATTTCAGGTACCAGTACTTCAGCTGGCCTTTGAAGAATTACCTCCTTCTACTGCAGTTTTAATGATTTGGGTACTAACAGCCCACAGCAGCGCCGGAGAAGAACAAATGACCCAGATTCGACCGTCAGGATAAATCTCCCAGGAAAAAGCTTTGCTTTGGGTTTCACGGACTGTGGAATTGGCTGATGGGACAGCATGACAGTCGGGGTGTGGCCTCAGAAGTAAGATCCCAGCTGCACAAACAGCTAGCTGCGTGATCTGGAGCACCTTAACCCTCCAGGGCAGACGGGCTTCGGGGTTGAGTGACTGTGTCTGGAAGGCCGGGCGTCAGGGAGGTGAAGGTGATCTCCAGCCAAAAGGCAACCAGAACCTGAGGTCCACGAGTGGAGGGCCACTACCAACAGCCAAATGAGCTCAGAATCACATCCTTCCCTGGTTGTGCCCCCGATGAGGCCACAGTTCCGCCCAACGCCACAGCTGCAACCTTGTAAGACCCCGAGCAAAGGACGCTGCTAAGCTGAGCCCAGACTCCTGACCCAGAGGAAAGGTGAGGTGATAAGTGCGCAGTAATATATTACACAGAACCCATAATACATGCTGTCTCCGGAATGGAATGGAAGGATGCTCCCGTGGTGGAGAGTGGGGCCATCAGCATGACATCAAGTACCCTGATGATCGTCGTGAGGCTTAAAATAGGATATTGGGCACCAGGGTGGCTCAGTCATTAAGCGTCTGCCTTCAGCTCGGGTCATGATCCTGGAGTCCCTAGATCAAGTCCCGCATCGGGTTCCCTGCTCAGGGGAAGCCTGCTTCTCCCTCTCTCACTTCCCCTGCTTGTGTTCCCTCTATAGCTGTGTTTCTCTCTGTCAAATGAATAAAAATCTTAAAAAAAAAAAAAAAGGATATTGTAAGGATGTGCTTGGTACACAGTAGGCACTCAATAAATTGCACTTCCCTTCCCCTACTCAGTTAGACCAGGGTCATAAGTTGGCAAACTCAGAATGCCACACATACATAGACCAGGGTCACCCTAGGAAAATGCCAGAAGTTTAAGTCTGTGGAGGATAAAATCATTCCATATCGTATGAGAAGCTGGACACAGGCGAAAACTGTTTCATAATCCTGCCATGTAAACCAGCTGGGGTTTTCCTTCACATAAATTGGATTTTGTTTTATATGTCAATAGATGGCCCCCAGAAACCTCATCATTGCCAAGTTCATCAGTCTCGGCGGCAACTGCTCTCGAGGTACTTCCCAGGGAAATATGTCCCTCATGTCCCAGCCCCGCATGCTGATGGGGCCTTACAAGGGGATGGGAGGCAGGAGAAGTGGGGTCACCTACTAGGGCTTTGCAGTGTCAGGCTGAGGACTCCATTCCCCGGAAGAGCCTGAGAGAGCCTGGCGCTTTGCATGGAGGTATGGCATGCCTGCGGCAAGTGAGGACTAGCGGCCAAAAGAACGGGTTGCTCAGCGGGAGGCCAGGCTGTGACAAGCACCGAATGCCGGGATGCAGGGTTCGGGGTTGGAAGCCAGAGGATAGCATTTCAGATTTGAATCTTCAAAAGACTATTCTGGCTGCAGCGTGGAGAACAGGACAGAGAGGCAGGACCGGGGGCAGGGACACCAGGCAAGATGCCATTGCAGACTTTGTGTGAATGCAGGGGCGCTCTGGGTGGTGCTGGTCTGCGGGACAGCAGAGATGTGAAAAGTTTTGAGGGAGTTCATTCCGGCAAGCTTGGTGACCGACCTGAAGAGACCAGGATGCCTGCTCGATGACACCGGTTTCTAAATTGAATGGGACAATGGTGGTGGCACGTATAGGTGGAATCATGATTAAGAAATAACACAGTCGGGCGCCTGGGTGGCTCAGCGGGTTAAAGCCTCTGCCTTCGACTCAGGTCATGATCTCAGGGTCCTGGGATCGAGTCCCGCATCAGGCTCTCTGTTCAGCAGGGATCCTGTTTCCTGGGCTCTCTCTGCCTGCCTCTCTGCCTACTTGTGATCTCTCTCTCTCTCTGTCAAATAAATAAAATCTTAAAAAGAAAGAAGGAAAGAAAGAAAGAAAGAAAGAAAGAAAGAAAGAAAGAAAGAAAGAAAGAAGGAAAGAAAGAACACAGTCAATGGCCAACCAGAAGTCTCAGAATAGTCCCAGAGGAGATTTTCATGGAAAAGCAAGGGAGACTCAAGTCAGGAGAGCAGAGCTGCTAGCTAAGAGAAGGTGCCCCAAGTCAGCTACTTCATGCCTCATGCATTACGCTGGGCAAGGCCCCAGCCACAGATGCCTCTTAGCATGTCCTCTCTGGGGACATCACCACTCAGCTACAAGGAGTCACACCATCCCCTTTAAACCTGAAAAGGCTCTTCCTGTACCAGCCGTGACTACTTTGGCTGTTGGGACATAAAGGATTAGACTGATTTGGCTGAACATTTTACTGAACTAAGGAGGTGTCTGGTTGACCAGTAACATTGACAAATATGATGAATTCATGCTCGAGGCTTGTCAATTCCATTTTCGTTGTGCTCCCTGAATTAACCTGGGTCAAGTCTCAATATACGGCAATCGTTCTGTCCTTCACTCTGTCTGGTACACAGATGCTAAACTCAGAGGGTCACGGTGAGGATTTAGCAGGGCTTTTGTGGTACAAAGGAAGAGCTCAGATTTCCCCGTGGCCACACTCTCCCGGCTTCCTGCCTGCATGGAGAACATCCACACTCCGCCGAGCCACCATCGCATGGCATCACCATACCGTCCAGATTAGGTCTCTTCAGCTCTCTAACACGTGTCCTACATTTAGCCATAAAATCGTGACAGTATTTACAACATTTTGCTGAACAATAGGGAAGGGAATTAGACCTGAATTAGACATTCTCTGGCCTCACAACATGCTCTGTTTGCAGATTAATACACCAGAGTGAGAGTTTAGAGAGAGCTAAATATGTGCCGAGGGTCAACTTTATAACTACCTGGGGATTTAGTTCCTGGCCCAGAGAATGCTCCAGTAGGGCTATTCCCTGATGGACAGGAGAGATGTCTGTGGAAAATTCCCTTGCCTAGACCCAGCATAGGGTATTACTGGGTATTTTACCTAATCGTCATTTGGTTTGGGGCCAGGTACTGTTCTAGGCACTTGACATGTATTATCTCATTTAATGACTCATAACTCTATAAAGTGTGTGGTTTCATTCCCATTCTTCAGGAGAAGAACCTGAGGCTCAGTGAGGTTCAGTTACTTGCCTAAAGTTACCCAGTGAATAAACGTCAATGTCAAACCAAGTCCAGATAGTTTTAAACCACTAGAGTAGCTTTTGGGTTCAGCTTCTCACTGAAATTCATGAAGCGTGGTAGGCTCACCGGGTATGAGGTTCACTTTGCCTTCAGAAGGGATACAGAACAAGGGTCAGAGCAACATGAGAGGCCAAGAGCATCATCAAGGGCTCGGACATCCGGAGCCAAAGGCCACCGTCCCACGTCCCAACCATTTCGGTCTCAAGGATGAACGCTGGTGTGACTGTGGGGCACAGGAGCATAGAGCGGCTTCAGG
The DNA here is from genome assembly GCA_004023965.1 of Spilogale gracilis. NCBI lineage: Eukaryota > Metazoa > Chordata > Mammalia > Carnivora > Mephitidae > Spilogale > Spilogale gracilis. Next base: position 21,446 of record PITA01007438.1, on the reverse strand, counting down.
ACCTTGGATCCCTCCATGTGAATACCTTGCTAGTCAAATGAGTGAAGAGTGTGAATACCTTCGAGACCTGGTGTCTGGAAGGGACCACACTGTCATCCATCAGCAACTGCACTCTACAAACTGCAGGTCATGTCATAAACAAACTCGACAGCCCGGTGCAGTGTGCTCAGGGACACTGTTGGCTCAGTGGTCAGCCACCCCAGCAAGATGATCATTTCTCTCTAGTGGGTGTGTTCCTGCTGTTGATATCACAGGGTCCGGCTTCCTTCAGGCTATCATCCCCGAGACTGGCGGGTTGGTAGTTCACCTGTCAACGCCTGCCCTTCCTTCTGATGATGGTGCTGGTGATGATGATAACGGTAAGCAGCCCTCAGCAGGAACTAGCTATGTGCCAGCCCTGCGCTCCCCTTTCCCCTGCACTACATCCGCTAATCTGTGCAAGCCGATACGACGGGTTCAAGCATTATTGTTCCCCTCCTACAGAGGAGAAGACAAAAACTTAAATAGAGAGAGTCAGTGACTTTCCTGAAGCCCCACCTCTAGAAAGTGAGGCTGCCAGGATTTAACTCTGGTGTATTTGACTCCCTGGTGGGCGGGGACTTTTTTCATCAGTCTACCAAACTAGGTCATGGATTCAAAACTCAGTTGGACTCTTAAGTTGGCTGTGTGCATGAGTCTTAAGTTGCTATCATGGCTTGGTTCCGTGGATCAGCAACTTTGCTCAGTTTTATCACCTCTGAGTTGTATTTCTGAAAGCATTCTCTAAGGCACCCGAATTTTGCACGTGTCCGACTATGGTCAGGGACTGGGAAGTGAGCAGAAGCAAGCCATGATGAGGGGGTCTGTGGCTTTACCTCAAGAACCACGCAGCCTTGAACAGGATCCCTTATCCCTTGGGCCTCCATGGCGGTCAGAAGGGCACAAGGATTCTCCAAATCCGGCACCCTTTTTGAGTGCAGAACATACAGTTCCCAGAACACACTGGGAAATCCTGCTACGTCCTTCTCCTCCCCAGGCTCTTCTCCGTCGCTCTCCTCCCAGAACTGCAGCATTTGCCTTGCCCCCATTGAACTGCCTCACGCCCGCTCCCTGTTCCCAGAGCCCCATCTGCAGCACGGCAAACATGAAGAACAGTACATCTCCCCAAGGAACAAGGGCGTGGGCTTCACTTCGCATTACGGAGGCGGGGCCCACCCAGTGTTGAGGATATCGGCTCAAAGTAATGATTTACAAAGGATACTAGGACAAAAGAAATGTCAGCGTGCACACACGCACATAAAATGCTATTGGGTATCATCCATCAGGATGCCTTTGAACAGATCTCATAAACATAAAAAAAAATGTTTACGATGGTGAACAATGCACTTTAATATCTCCTGAATAATTTGTGTTGTCAGGAGCGCCCAGTGCAGTATTTTCTCGTTTTTGTCCTCCCCGGCTGCTACTGACCACTCCAGAAGAAATGAGCTTCCAACTGTATTAATAGCTTTTTCATCTTCCTGCCAGTGCTCCCTTTAAATGGCTTGCTGTTATCTATTCATGAAATAAATAACCGCTACCTTTCATGTCTCCCAAACTCGCCTTGTGCCTAGAGAGATTGGAGAAATTGACTCTGTGCGAGGCCTCTCCAAATTCCCATGTTGCAGGAGAACGTGGGAAGGCTGGCTCTGGGGAGCCAGTGGGAATTAGGGAATTCAGCACTTTTTTTTTTGTTTTTTGGGGTTTTTTTGTTTTGTTTTGTTTTGGTTCCAGGAGAGTTTCCACACAGCCTTAGTGTTAGGTACTCACCAGTTGGGCGAAGACTTCACTGGGTTCCTAATCTGTTTTACAAATTCCCTGTAAGTTTTATAGCTACTTCTCTCTGTGGAGAACCGTGTAACATGGCGGGTAGACATTATACCCTCCAGAATCTAACAGACATGGGTTCAAATCCCAGCTCTACCACTTAACTAGCTCTGTGACCTTAGGCAAGTTGCTTGGCCTCTCTGATGCTCACTCTCCACTATTTGATTCAAACAAACAAACAAAAAAACCCTATAACTATTTGGGGGTTATTTCATGATAATTTGATTATCCCCACTTCACAGTTGAGGAAATGGATCCAGAGTTCAGTAGTATGTTCGTGTCCACAACTGAGTGAGAATGGCAAGGACTGGAGTTGAATCCGGTTTTGTCTGATGGCAAAGTTTGTGTTAATTCCAGGTTACCAGGTTATTCCGGATAACCCGAAGAGAGCCCGGCCCATAAGAGAGAGCCAGATATAAGGCTTAACCAGCTCTTATGATGTGGTTGATTTGGGTCTGCTTTTAAGTACTGTCCTCATGAACTATGAGGTCGGCAGCCAACGGGCAGGGAATGTGAGAACAGCTTATTGTCAAAGTTCTGAGCCCACTTGGGAGATGACATGGGTGGGAGGGCTGGGGAGTGGCTAGTCTTTGGTGTCAAAGATATTTGGGTTTGAATATGTGCTTTGTCGATTGTGTCAGGTATGTGTCTCTGAGCTTCAACATTTCAATCTACAAAACAAGAGTGATAATTCTTGCCTTAGAGACAAAATAAGGTAGTGAATAGAAAACCCTTAGCTCAGCTCTTCTCCTCCTCTTCCTCATCATCATCACCAGGGACAGGTAAATAAGAGAGTGTGCTTTGAAGAGGGCCCAGTTCATCCTCCATTAGAAGAAACCACAGGCATTAATAAATCTTCATGACCTTAGATTAGGCAAAGCCTTCTTACATTGTGTACCAAAAGCAGAACTGACAAAAGAAAAAGGTAGCTAAATTTAACTTTATCAAAATTATCCTTTTTTTTTTTTCTACAAAGGATGCCATCTAAAAGATGAGAAGATTTTCCATAGGCTGGGAGAAAAATATTAGAGATCGTATATCTGGTAAGGGACTGATCTCCAGAATATGTGAAGAACTCTTAGGATTCAATAATGAATAGACAAAGAAGTCCATTTTAAGTGGGCCAAGGATCTAAATAGACATTCTTCCAAAGAAGATAGGCAAATGGCCAGCCTGCACATGGAAAGATGCTCCACACCATTAATCATCAGGGAAAGGGAAATCCAAACCATGGTGAGATGCCAGTTCACACACACTGGATGCCTACGGCTGAAACACACAAGATACCAACCAGCGTTGGGGAGGATGTGAATGTGTCGGTACCCTTGTGTATTTTCGGCAGAAACGTAAAATGGGGCAGCCACTTTGGAAAAAAGTTGGCCAGTTCCGCAAAAAAGTCAAACATAAAGAAAAAAAAAAATCAAACACTGACTTCTCATATGACTCAGCACTTTCACTTTTGGTGACTTAGCCAAGAGGCATTTAAAAAATACGCTCACCCAAAAACTCGGGCACAGATGTCTGTGCATTATTTGTAATAACCTGAAGAGGAAACAACCCAAATGTCCACCAGCTGAGTAACAGATAAATAAAGGTGGCCGATTCACACAATGGTTTATTATTCAGCAATAAAAAGAAACCAAGTAGGGGGCGCCTGGGTGACTCAGTCATTAGGCGTCTGCCTTCGGCTCAGGTCATGATTCCAGGGTCCCCATATTCCCTGTTCGGCAGGAAGCCTGCTTCTCCCTCTCTCATTCCCCCTGCTGTGTTCCCTCTCTCCCTGTGTCTCTCTCCGTCAAATAAATAAATAAGATCTTAGGGAAAAAAAAGAAGGAAAGTATTCATGGATATTGTGGGGATGAACCTTGAAAACAGGATGCTAGGAGGAAGAAGCCAGTTACAAAAGACCACATACTATACGACCCCATTTATATAAAATATCCAGAATAGGAAAACCTATAGGAACAGAAAGTAGATTAGCGGTTGCCTAGAGGGTTGAGGGAAGATGAGGACTCACTGCTAATGATATGGGGTTTCCTCTGGGGACAGTGGAAACGTTCTAAAGTTGCTACTGGCAATGATTGTACCACCCTGTGAATGTACTAAAAACAATTGGATTGTACATTTTAAATGGGTAAATTGTATGGTGTATGAATTGCATCTCAATAAAGCTGTTTTTGTTTATTTAAAAGATTTTATTTATTTATTTAGAGTGCACACACAAGCGGAAGGATAGAAGGAGAGGGAGGGAGAGAGAATCTCAAGCAGATTCCACACTGCACTGGGCATGGAGCCTGACATGGGGCTCGATCCCACAATCCCAAGATCATGACTCAAGCTGAAAATAAGAGTTGGCCACTCAACCGACTCACCACCCAAGCGCCCCCCCAAAGCTGTTTTTTTTTTTTAAAAAACAATCGATTGGGGACGCTTGGGTGGCTCAGTTGGTTAAGCGACTGCCTTCGCCTCAGGTCATGATCCCGGAGACCCAGGATCGAGTCCCACATCGGGCTCCCTGCTCGGCGGGAAGCCTGCTTCTCCCTCTCTCACTCCCCCTGCTTGTGTTCCCTCTCTCGCTGTGTTTCTCGCTGTCAAATAAATAAAATCTTAAAAAAATAAAAAAATAAAAAAATAAAAACAATCGATTGGGGTGTAGGAAGACAACATTAGACTATCTATTTTTCTTATGCCTTTTAAATCTTCATTTTTATGTATGTTTCAAAATATGCATGCCCTCCCCCCAGATTCATATGTTGAAGTCCTAATCCCTATGATCTCAGAATCTGACCTTATTTGGAAAACAGGGTCATTGCAGATGTAATCAGTTAAGATGAGGTCATACTGGAGCAGAGTGGGCCCCTCATCCAGTTTAACCCATTTCCTTACAAAAAGGGAGAAATCTGAAGACAAGCGCAGTTAGAGAGAAGACGGTGTAAAGAGACATAGGAGGAAGACCACCATCTATGAGCCAAAGGAGGGGGGCCCAGAACAGATTTTCCTCAGAAGGAACCACCTGTCTGATACCTTGGTCCCAGACTTCTAGGCTCTAGAAAGGTCTAGCCATAAATTTCTGTCATTTCAGCCACCCATCTGTGACACTCTGTGATGCATCCTTGGAAAACGACTATAGTCCCTATTGCATGAGTAGAGTCATATCTCCATACTCTTTATACGTACTTAGATACATTTACCTGTATCAAAGCACATTCCTTCTCTCTGTGAATGAAGCACGCTCCTGCATGCATTGGTGGGGGAAGGAGAACCTGTCTTGGGGTCCAGCTGACCTAGACCCAACTCCCCACCTGCCCCTGATGGGCGCCAAGTCCAAGCAAACGTGCTGTTAGTTTTCTTGCAAAGCCTGGATAATCCTCCCTTCCGTGAAAGGTCACAGTAAAAATCATCCATAATGTATTTATGAAGGCTTCAGGATGCCTAGAACACGGGGGGCTCTAATCATGAATCGTTTAGGATCAGCAGTGTGACACGTAAGGAAGCCTTTAAGCCAGGTATTTATTCTGCAAACATTTTCTAGCACTTACTGTGTGTCAGGGTGCTGTGCTCAGATCAGTGACTATAGCAACTAACAAAATAAATACCATTTCCTGCCCTGGGGGCTTAGAGCCACGTAGGAGTGAAGCAGACAATAAAATATATGCGTGATAAATAAGTAAATTATATAGCAAGATAGTGTGATGAAGGTAAAAAGTGCTTTGGAGAGAAGAAGGAAGCAGGGTAAGTGGGAACAGATATGCAGGCAGAAGTTAGGATCTTTTTAATTTTTCTTAAGATTTTATATATTTATTTATTGACAGAGAGCACATGCAGAGGGAGCGGCAGGCAGGGGGAGAAGAAGGCTCCCCGCTGAGCAGGACTCTGGGATCATGACCTGAGCCGAAGACAGACACTTAACTGACTGAGCCACCCAGGCGCCCCTGGGATAAGATATTTTTAAGAGAACTGAGAAAATAATGGCTAACATTTACCAGATCCTTCTACCTCCCAGGGCCCCTCCTAGGTAGGTATTTTATACACAGTAGCTCATCTCAATCCTTACCGTGGCTCAGTGAGGGAGCATTCTGTCCCCGTTTCACAGAGGAACAGACCTGCAGGCTTAGGGGTCTGCCACGATCGAGGAGGAGGCAGTGTAGGCAGGACACGAACTTGGGTCCAGCTGACTCCCGAATCTACTGACCCCATCCCCCACTCACTGGCCGTGTGATCTTTGACAAATCTCCCCTCTAAACTTTCATTTCTCATTATGCAAGAATTGGAGCATCATTTCTTTTTCTATCAGATGCCTTGGTTAGCATCTGAACTCGGTCCACATTGGCCTGGACCCGAGGCAGTCTGATCGGAAAATAAGGATGCTTCAATTCACAAAGGACAGAAAAGAGCGCCCAGCCAGGCTTGGCACAGTGATTTCACCTCTAGTCCAATCAGGACCAGTAGCAGAGGTTGCCTGGCGCCCTCTGCTGGGAAGGATTAAGATTGCAACCAGCGTGAGCAGGCCAGAGGGCCATGATCTGTTAGTGACATGTGGCATGGATGAAGACGTGGACTGGAGAGGTCCATGTGAGGCAGAAGAAACTCCTGCAAATTCCAAGTGTCCTTGAAAAATGAAAACCTACCCACTTATTTTCTTTGTTCAAGGTAGAAAGCAACTTGACTCACTTGAAGCCAGTTACTGACTCTGACGGCGTGGACATGAATTTCCAATAATGGGAATGTGATTCATTTTCTCCATCCTCTAGGCATTCTCTGGTTCTTGACCTTTCCCCATTGACTTGGACATTTTTGACAACATGGTAAAGAAACAAAAAACTTTTCCCAGGACTTTTGAATTGAACACAGAAGGGAACCAAAGGCATTTTATTGGGTCAAAAAGGAATCTGGTTCTCTCTAGGATCGCTCACTGAATGGCAGCCCAAGAAAGGCAGAGAGAAGAGCATTCCCCAAGCTGCTGACTCAGGGACCTGTCCATCTCAGCAAGGGTTTCCTGATTTACAACACAACGCCGACAATTACAACACCGACCAACCGGGGAATGCACCAAGGAAAGCAGACTCCTTTCCACCTTCAGAGAAGAAGGATTTATACAGGAACTTCCTAAAAATAACTCCCAGGTGTGACAGGCTGCCTTGCACCAACCATTTGCAATTACTATGGATGGAGGCGTATTGGAACATTGGCAAGGCAAAGAGGAAGACCCAGCAATCCTGTCTATTCAGTCTTGGGGTTCAGTGCAAAGGCTTGGGAATTGCCAACAGACTTGTTTGGATCACTTCCCACTGTGTGACCTTGGGTGAGTCATTTCACCTCTCAGAGCCTCAGATCCCACATCTTGAGAGTGGGGAGCTAGTCACATGCCTCCCTTGGTACGTAATGGTGAGGTTCAGCAGAATGAAGAATATGCAGCCTGCATTTTTCCGTCTGACCGAGCTTGGTTTCCTGATCTGTAAAATGGGGGTGATGATAACAGTGCCAGCTTCCCAGAGAAGAGGAGCCCCCAAAAGCAAGCAAATACAAGAGTAATACTAATGCTTAGCTTCTTTAATTACATTAATATAATTACATATTGTTGTTATATGTCATTAAATGATTAGATCTCAGGTTCCAGGTCCCTTCAAGAAGTCATGAGTAGCAGCAGAATGGAAGGAAACCAAATTGCAGTGAGGAGCTTGTCCCCAGTATGCCACACATGGGAAAATGAGAGTCACGCACTGGTCGCCAGCACCCTCAGACTCTCTCTCCCTCAAGGGCCCCATCCTCCTCTCCCCTGGAAAAGCAACCAAGACTATTCAGAAAGTTGTAACAATGTAAATGTCTCCTCCCAGTACTATGTAGTTCAAATTCTAAGAGAAAGCCAGGTTCCTATATCAGCATTAATTAAAATGCCAGCTAGTAAGAGTCCCATTTTTCAACCAATAAATCTAATTCCTATCTGTTAGGCAGGAATCCTTAAGCCACATAAACCCAGGCCAGAGTTTTATGTAACCTTAAAGAACTCTTGATAGCTTCTGGAGTCTTTCCTCTCCCCACCCATCTCGCAGCACTGAGAAGGCCTACTCTATGCGTTAATGGGAGAGATAGCTTCCCTCGGCACTTTCCCCATCTGTCTTAATTTTTTAAATTATACTTTTATTAAACCCTTAAGGAAAATGGACTTGCAGACTTCTCATTAAACAGGGAACTATGCAGTGCATAAAACAGAGAGATGAATTTTTTTCTGAAAGCTACCCTCACAATTTGCCTTAATGAATTCTCCCTCCGCTGCTATATTACAGAGAGTGTGCAAATAAATAGAGAACTTTGTGAGTGGTGAATGGGCAAATGGATATTTAAGCAGTCGATAATTGTTCTTGCAGCCTCCGGTTGGGATCTTTCTTCCTAGGAACTCCAAGCATTTGGTGCATTACGGCCCAACTCGCTCTCCCTGGAGACTGAAAGTTAGCTCATCCCTGGAACCCACGATGGAGGGAGAATGGCTCCCATGCAGCAGCCTCAGAGGACCCATAGGAAAGCACTCTCTAGAAGAATATGCAATGTTTATTGAGCACCTACTCTAACCAGGGATGTGGCTAGGTGCTTTTTGTAAGATCCAAGTTTCTCGGCTCTTGTAAATTGGATTACTGTCTCCATTTCCACATCTCTCCTTTTCAGAATTATACATCCATGTTCCTTGTGGAGTCCCCTTCCTTACCCCACTGTTGTTTGCGCATGTGACTTACCTTGGCCAGTGAAAGGCAGGAGGCGGCAATGGCCTTACATTTCTAAGCCGGGCTTCAAGAGGCATCACAACCTCCTGCACCCTTGACATCACCATTATAATAAGGGCACCCCCCCTCCCAGAGAGCTGCAGGTCTCCAAACAAGACCCATGGAGCATGTGTACAGCCTAGAGTTACAGCCAACTGAAATTGACCAGATGCTAGCCCATCCATAGACATAGAATTGAGAAAAATACATGTTTGTTATTGTAAGCCATTGAGATGTGAGAGTTATTTGTTTCACAGCATTACTGCAGCACGGGTTGACCACAGATCAAACATGCCCCAGAAGCACAGTATTGATGCCCTGGCCCCATCCTAGAGATTCTGACCCAGGACCCACTGAGGCAAGAAATTATTAGGTTTCTGGTGTTCAGAGATTTAGCAAGCAAGGTGGAATCCCACAGAGGCTGGGGACCACAGTGGATTGCTGGGACATTCGTGAGGTGTAAATTTCAGGACCGCTCACCTGAATGGACTTGCTAAGTGACTATGTATACTCATACTTCAGTTCTATTAATAATTCCCTTTTAAAGGGCATCCAAATTGTGAGAGCTTCAGCCCCCAAATTCTGATCTGCTCCTGTTAGGGACGTCGGCCAAAGTTCACCAAGACATTAGGTCCTCGGTTTGAGCTACGCCTGTCCTGCAAACTCCACAGGCAGTAACGTTTATCTGCCTTCTACCTGCCTTCCCAAGGAGGAACGAGTTGAGGCCACATACCTAGAGTGGAGCCCCACAGTATTATGTACGTGTTCATCTTGGATGCAGCTGCATTTCTGAAAACCTTGATTTTTTTTTTTTCATTTGTACGAGGGACAGCATGTGTATAAGCACAGGGAGCATGTGAGCCAAAGGCTCTGTGTAGAGCTGGACATTGCCCAGAGGCAGTATGTAGTGACTTAGCACTTGACCACTGGGGGTAGAATACCCAAGTTCAAATCCTGCCTCTGCCACTGACCAACTGTATGACTTTTCAGGGTTCCCCACATTTCCAAGCCTCAGTTTCCTCAACTGTGAAATAGCACAAATACAGCTCCATCCCGAGGTCACTCTGAAGATGAATAAAATGATGCGTGGAAAGGGTTAGCTGATTCCTTAGTGCAGAGTGAGGGTTTATAAATAGAAATTGTTACTATGCTGCAAACACAGGTAATGGCTCTGTTCCGAAGTATGCAGATCAGAAGGTGGAGGTCAGGATTAGGCTGAAGGATCCCATGACCCTGGAGCTGAATTATACCAACAGGCCACCCAAGGCTCCGCACAACCTCAGGTTGTGCTGCAGACAGAGCCTACACCCCAGCCCCCCGCAAAGGCAGCCTGCCATGGGCCACCAGGACTGTTTCCCGCTGCAGAGACCTGGCAGCCATGTGCACCAGTTCTCAATTCATTCCCATATCATTTCCCCTAATATCTCCCTGGGGGCTGATTGATGGCGACAGGCGACAATCTATAGCCCTGTGACAGAATGTTTACTACCAGCCCTCTAGGAAATGATTACTTCGAGGTAATTTTGAACCACCAGACTATGATGCAGTGTCTCATATATTAAACTGCAGCAAGCAGTGTATAAAAGTATTACAAGGAGACCTTGTATTTCACGGCTTACTGGGAAGGAGCACACGGGGGGCAAATTGGTTTCAGGGGAAGGCAAGCACAGAGGATTCAAATTCTTTGCATCCAACTTTGTGGAAGGAACAGAGGATGATGTTTCCAGTCTACATGGCCAAGAGCAATGCCCATTGTATACCCCTGGTCTGCTCCAGGCGAGACCCTACAACTAATACCACGGAAGGCACAGCCACTGTCACTCATACTACCAAGACTCCAGGACTTTGCCGCAGCTGCTTCCAGTAAGTGGTTAGATTTCTTCCTGCCTCTCCCACAACCATTACCAATAATGGATTCTTTGGGGTATCTCCTTCTTTGCAAATCTCTCTTCCATATGAAAGTTTCCTAATTGTTAGGTCTATAGACCAAGAAAACAAAAGAGAGTCCAGAAATGGACTCACACATATATAATCACCCAATTAATAATGAAGGCTTACTGGAAACAGAGGGGAAAGGATGTTGTTTTCAAATACTGGTAATGGATCAAGTGCATATGGATAGCCATGTAGAAGAGAAAAAGAAAATTTCATCTTGAACCCTACCTCACACCATACACAAAAATTAATTCCAGATGGATTATACAACTAAATGTAAAAGGTAAAACAATGAAACACTGAGGGGAAAACAGGAGAACGTCTTCATGACCTTGGGGGTAGGCAAAGATTTCTTTCTTAAACAGTTTGCACAAGAGCTAACTGAGGGAAATACTGATAAGCTGGACTACAACTACATCTTTTGACAATAATCAAAATGTGCCATGAAGCAAATGAAAAGACAACCTGGAGAATGGGAATAGATATTTGTAAATTCAAAAGAAACTTCTATCTAAAGTTTTTACTATGTTTGCATGTTTTTACTAAGTTTGCAACATATAAAAAAAAACAGTTGACCCTTGGACAACACCGGTTTGAACTACAAGGGTCCATTTGTATGCAGATTTTGTCAACAAATACAGTACAGTGCTGTCTGTGTATTTTCTCTTTCTTATAATTTTCTTTTTTAATTAATTTTTATTTTTTTCCATAACCCAGCCACTGTATCCCCCGCCCCCTCTCCCCTAGCAACCCTGTTTGTTTCCTAAGATTGTCTCGTACGGTTTGTCTCCCTCCCCAGTCCCATCTTGTTTCATTTTTTCCCTCCTTACCATGACTCCTCACACACTGAATCTCAAATTCCTCAGAGAGCTCATGTGATAATTGTCTTTCTCCGATTGACTTACTTCGCTCAGCATAATATCCTCCAGTTCCATCTATGTGGTTGCAAATGGCAGGATTTCATTCTTTGGATAGCTACATAGTATTCCATTGTATATATACATCGCATCTTCTTTATCCATTCATCTGCTGATGGACATGTATGTTCTTTCCATAGTTTGGCTATTATGGACATTGTTGTTATAAACATTCAGGTGCACGTGCCCCTTCGGATCACTACATTTGTATCTTTAGGGTAAACACCCAGTGTGTGATTGCTGGGTCGTAGGGTAGCTCTATTTACAACTTTCTGAGGAACCTCCACACTGTTTTCCAGAGTGGCTGCACCAGCTTGCATTCCCACCAACAGTGTAGGAGGGTTCCCCCTTCTCCACATCCTCGCCAACATCTGTCATTTCCTGACTGGTTAATTTTAACCATTCTGACCGGTGTGAGGTGGTGTCTCGCTGTGGTTTTTATTTGGATTTCCCTGATGCTGAGGGATGCTGAGAACTTTTTCATGTGTCTCTTTGCCATTTGGATGTCTTCTTTGGAGAAATGTCTGTTCATGTCTTCTGCCCATTTCTTAATTGGATTATTTGTTCTGTGGATGTTGAGTTTGATAAGTTCTTTATAGATTTTGGATACTAGCCCCTTATCTGATATGTCATTTGCAAATATCTTCTCCCATTCTGTCGGTTGTCTCTTGGTTTTGTTGACTGTTTCTCTTGCTGTACAAAAGTTTTGATCTGACGAAGTCCTAATAGTTTATTTTTTTCCCTTGCTTCCCATGCCTTTGGCAATATTTCTAGGAAGAAGTTGCTGCGGCTGAGGTCAGAGAGGTTGCTGCCTTCTCCTCAAGGATTTTGATGGATTCCTATCTCACATTGAGGTCTTTCATCCATTCTGAGTCTCTTTTTGTGTGTGGTGTAAGGAAATGGTCCAGTTTCATTTTTCTGCATGTGGCTGTCCAATTTTCCCAACACCATTTCTTGAAGAGATTTTCTTTTTTCTACTGGACATTCTTTCCTGCTTTGTTGAAGATGAGTTGACCATAGAATTGAGGGTCCATTTCTGGGCTCTCTATTCTGTTCCAGTGATCTATGTGTCTGTTTTTGTGCCAGTGCCATACTGTCTTGATGATTACAGCTTTGTAATAGAACTTAAAGTTTGGAATTGTTATGCCTCCAACTTTGGTTTTCCTTTTCAACATTCCTCTGGCTATTTGGGATCTTTTCTGGTTCCATATAAATTTTAGGATTATTTTTACCATTTCTTTGAAAAAATTGATGGTATTTTGATAGGAATTGCATAAATGTGTAGATTGCTTTAGGTAGCATAGACATTTTCACGATATTTATTCTTCCAATCCATGAGCATGGAAGGTTTTTCCATTTCTTTGTGTCTGCCTCAATTTCTTTCATGAGTACTTTATAGTTTTCTGAGTACAGGTCCTTTCCTCTTTGATTAGGTTTATCCCTAGGTATCTTATGGGTTTGGGTGAAATTGTGAATGGGATTGACTCCTTAATTTCTCTTTCTTCTGTCTTGCTGTTGGTGTATAGAAATACAATTGATTTCTGTGCAATGATTTTATATCCTGACACTTTACTGAATTCCTGCATGAGTTCTAACAGTTTTGGAGTGGAGTCTTTTGGGTTTTTCACATAAAGTATCATATCATCTGCAAAGAGTGAGAGTTTGACTTCTTCTTTGCTGATTCAGATGCCTTTTATTTCTTTTTGTTGTCTGATTGCTGAGGCTAGGACTTCTAGTGCTATGTTGAATAGCAGTGGTGATAGTGGACAGCCCTGCTGTGGTCCTGACCTTAGGGGAAAGCTCTCAGTTTTTCCCCATTGAGAATGATATTTGCTGTGGGTTTTTCATAGATGGCTTTTATGATATTGAGGTGTGTACCCTCTGTCCCTACACTGTGAGGAGTTTTGATCAAGAATGGATGCTGTGCTTTGTCAAATGCTTTTTCAGCATCTATTGAGAGGATCGTATGGTTCTTGTTCTTTCTTTTATTAATGTACTATATCACACGGATTGATTTGCAGATGTTGAACCAACCCTGCAGCCCAGGAATAAATCCCACTTGGTCATAGTGAGTAATCCTTTTAATGTACTGTTGGATCCTATTGCCTAGTATCTTGGTGAGAATTTTTGCATCCATGTTCATCAAGGATATTGGTCTGAATTCTCCTTTTTGATGGGGTCTTTGTCTGGTTTTGGGATCAAGGTCATGCTGGACTCATAAAGTGAGTTTGGAAGTTCTCCTTCCATGTCTATTTTTTGGAACAGTTTCAGGAGAATAGGTATTAACTCTTCTTTAAATGTTTGGTAGAATTCCCCTGGGAAGCCATCTGGCCCTGGACTCTTGTTTGTTGGGAGATTTTTGATGACTGCTTCAATCTCCTACCGATTATGTCAGTTCAGGTTCTCTATTTATTCCTGGTTTTGGAAGTTTCTATGTCTCTAGGAACGCATCCATTTCTGCCAGATTGTCAAATTTGCTGGTGTATAGTTTCTCATAATATGTTCTTATAACTGTTTGTATTTCATTGGTGTTGGTTGTGATCTGTCCTCTTTCATTCATAATTTTATTAGTGTGGGCCCTTTCTCTTTTCTTTTTGATAAGTCTGGTCAGGGGTTTATCAATCTTCTTAATTCTTTCAAAGAACCAGCTCTTAATTTTGATGATTTGTTCTACTGTTCTTTTGGTTTCTATTTCATTGATTTCTGCTCTGATATTTATTATTTCTCTTTTCCTGCTGGGTTTAGGTTTTCTTTGCTGTTCTTTCTCCAGCTCCTATAGGTGTAGGGTTAGCTTGTGTACTTGAGACCTTTCTTGTTTCTTGAGAAAGGCTTGTATAGCTATATACTTTCCTCTCAGGACCGCCTTTGCTATGCCCCAAAGATTTTGCCCAGCTGTGTTTTCATTTTCATTTGTTCCCATGAATTTTTAACAATTCTTCTTTAATTTCCTGGTTGACCCATTCATTCTTTAGTAGAATATTCTATATCTATCTATATATATATCTAATTTATTTATTTGAGAGAGAGAGAGTGAGTGAGAGAAAACATGAGAGAGGAGAATGTCAGAGGGAGAAGGAGACTCATTGAGTCTCATTGAGCTGGGAGCTCAATGCGGGACTTGATCCTGGGACTTCAGCATCATGACCTGAGCTGAAGGCAGTGGCTTAACCAACTGAGCCACTCAGGTGCCCCTTTCGCAGGATATTCTTTAGTTTCCATGTACTTGAGTTCTATCCAACCTTCCTCTTGTAGTTAAGTTCTAGTTTCAAAGCACTGTGGTTTGAAAATATGCAGGAAATGATCCCAATCTTTTGGTACCAGTGAGACCTGACTTGTGACCCAGGATGTGATCTATTCTGGAGAATGTTCCATGTGCACTAGAGAAGAATGTGTATACTGCTGCTTTGGAATGGATGTTCTGAGTAGGTCTGTGATGTCCATCTGGTCCAGTGTGTCATAGGAAGCCTGTATTTCCTTGTTGACCTTTTGCTTAGATGATCTGTCCATTTCAATGAGGGGGGGTGTTAAAGTCTCCCACTATTATTGTATTATTGTCACTGTTTTTTTGATTTAGTTATTAACTGGTTTATATAATTTGCCGCTCCCATGTTAGGGGCATAGATATTTCAATTGTTAGATCCTCTTGTTGGACAAACCCTTTAAGTAGATATAATGTCCTTCCTCATCTTTTAGTATAGTCCTTGGCTTAAAATCTAATTTGTCCAATATAAGAATTGCCACCCCAGCTTCTTTTGAGGTCCATTAGCAGGGTAAATTGTTTTCCACCCCTCACTTTAAATCTGGAGGTGTCTTTGGGTCTAAAATGAGTGTCTTGGAGACAGCATGTCTATGGGTCTTGTTTTTTTATCCATTCTGATATCTTATGTCTTTTGATGGGAGCATGTAGCCCATTTACATCAAGGGTAACTTTGAAACATATGAATTTAGTGCCATTGTATTGCCTGTAAGGTGACTGTTACTGTATATTGTCTCTGTTCCTTTCTGGTCTGTGACTTAGGCTCTCTCTTTGCTTAGGGCACCCCTTTCAGTATTTCCTACAGGGCTGGTTTGGTGTTTACAAATTGTAGTTTTTGTTTGTCCTGGAAGCTTTTAATCTCTTCTTCTATTTTCAATGACAGCCTAGCTGGATATAGCATTCTTGGCTGCATATTTTCCTCGTTTAATGCTCTGAATATATCATGGCAGGCCTTTCTGGCCTGCCAGGTCTCTGTGGATAGGTCTGCTGCCAATCTAATATTTTTGCCATCATATGTTACAGACCTCTTCTCCTGAGCTGCTTTCAGGATTTTCTCTTTCTCACTGACACTTGTAAATTTTACTATTAGATGACCTATTTTTTTTTATTTTGATGGGGGTTCTCTGTGCCTCCTGGATTTTGATGCTTGTTCCCATTGCCAAATTAGAGAAATTCTCTGCTATAATTTGCTCCAGTATACCTTCTGTCCCTCTCTTTCTTCTTCTTCTGGGATCCCAATTATTCTAATATTATTTTATCTTATGGTATCACTTATCTCTCAAATTCTCCCCTTGTGGTCCAGTAGTTATTTGTCTCTCTTTTTCTCAACTTCTTTATTCTCCATCATTTGGTCTTCTAGATCACTAATTCTCTCTTCGGCCTCATTTATCCTAGCAGTAAGTCTTCATTTTTTATTACACTGCATTAATAGCTTCTTTTATTTCAATTTGGTTATATTTTAGTTCTTTTATTTCTCCAGAAAGGGATTCTCTCATATCTTCCATGCTTTTTTTGACCCCAGCTAGCACCTTGATAATCGTCATTCTGAAATCTAGTTCTGACATATTACTAATGTCCCTATTGATTAGGTCCCTAGCTGTCGGCACTGCCTCTTGTTCTTTTTTTTTTTTTTTTGAGGTGAGTTTTTCTACCTTGTCATTTTACCCAGATAAGAATAAAAGGATGAGAGAACAAAACACTAAAAGGGTAGCGATGACCCCAGAAAAATATACACTTAATAATTACAAAGAGACCCAAAACTGGGGGGGAAAGAAAGGAAAAAAAAAACACCCTATATCTCTATATCTATCTACCTATCTGTATCTATATGTCTCTCTCTATATATATGATTATACTGGTGAATATAACAGAACCACACACTTGATTTTGGACACATTTTGGTCTATTAGAAGAAACTGCCTCCCAAATTTTTAAAGAAAGAAAAACTTATGTCTATACAAAAATACAGGTATACATGATGAAGGGATGGAATATGACTGTAAATATGAAAAAAAGATTCTAAAAAAGGAATTGATAGGATATGAAGTTGGTTGATAACGGAAAAAAGAAAAAAAAGAGGAAAGAATGGGAAGAGGCTGGAGACTAGAACAAAGCCATGTGATAGATTTAGGGTATATTTTTATTTATTAGAAGAAATTGTATTTGAGTTGTTTTTAAAAAGGAAAACATATACATATACAAAAAATAAGCTTAAATACAATGAAGGGATAGGATATGACTAAAACAATGAAAATCTAAAAAGATTTTTAAAAATGGTATTGATAAGATAAAATAGTTGAAAACAACATTAAAGTAGGAAAGAGAAAAAAATTTAAAAATAGAATAAGAAAAAATTAAATTAAAAAAATTAAACTTTGAAAGAAAGAATCATGGGGAAAAAACCATGAATTCTACGTGGTGTATTCCCCTAGCTCTGAAGTTCCTCTATTCTCATTGATCGGTGACCCTGGTCTTGGCTGGGTGTTCTCCCTGATCTCCCGGGGGAGGGGCCGGGGTGTTGATTCTGAATGGTCTCCACCTGAGGCGGAAGTGCCCCGCCCTCGCCAGGGGCCCGGCTAAGCTGCTCCGTTCACGCTCTCGGGAGCTTTTGTTCCCTGACGGCTTTCCGTCCAGCGTTGGAGGCCGGGAATGAAGATGGCGGCCCCCAGTCTCCGCCCAGAGGAGCCGAGAGCCCGGCCCCCTCCTCAGTGCCCCTCAGAGAAAAGTGGTCAGTCCTGCCCGTCTCCCTGGTCTCCCGCCACACTCCGTGTCACCCGGTCTGTGACCGAGCATTTCTTTCTCTGGCGCGCGGCCCCGTCTGGAGACTTCAAACCCAGCAGATTCCCGTAGCGCGCTCCCGCGCCGCCCCTCCCGGTGGAGGAAGGAGGGGGTCTCCCCGGATCTGCCACCTGTGGGCTCCGGCTAGAAGACCAGCCCAACTGTGCCTTGGATCACGGTTTAAGGTAAGCCCGAGCTGAGCCCCCTCCCCGGCTCTGTCTCTGCCGCCGGCCTTCCCGCTCTGAGACCTGGGGGCTCTGTCCCGCTCAGGCACCCTGGGTCCTTCTGTGACCCCGCAGGTCCTGAGTCCACACTGTCCCCGTGAGGGCTCCACACACCCCCCCCTTAGCCTCTGGGGCAACATCCCCCAGGGGAGCAGGGAGACTCTAAAGGTTTCAATTTTGTGCCCCGCAGCTCTCCTGCTGCCCGGGGGCCCGCCCCTCCCCCCCGTCTGTCTTCCCAAATGTCGCCACCGATTCACTTCCCCACGTGTCCCACCTTCCAGAAAGTGGTCACTTCCCTGTTCCTAGAATTGCTGCTCTTCTTCTCTTCGATCTCGTGTTGAGTCTGTAGGTGTTTGCACTGGTTTGATGACCATCCAGCTGAACTCCTGGGATGCCATGATATCTAGGGCTCCTCCCCCTCCACCATTTGCTCCTCCCCTTAGGATTTTCTTAATAAGATTTTCTTTTCTCTAGCCTACTTTATTGTAAGAATACAGTATATAATACCTATAACCTACACATGTGTTAGTTGACTGTGTCCATTGGTAAAGCTTCCACTCAATAGTAGACTGTCAGTACTTAAGTCTTGAGGAAGTCAAAAGTTATACACAGATTTTCAACTGTGCAGGTGTTGGTGGCCCTAACCTCTGCATTGTTCAAGGGTCAACTGTAACTCTTATGACTTAGTAAGAGAAAAGACAGATGACCCCAAAGAAAAATGGGCAAAAGACATGCAGGAAGTTCACAAGAGAAGATATCCAGCTGTCCAAAAGATACACAAAAAGGTTCTTAGACATCAGGCAAATACAAATCAAAACTACACATGGAATATCTCTCCCTCTCGCCATAACAGATTAAAACTAAAAAGACAGAGAACACCACCCATCCAATCAATTGCAAACTCTCATACATGATGTGGCAGTATAAATTGATATAAACACTTCATAAAACTATTTCAGAGTTTCTGCTAAAGCCAACCACACATATGACCTACAACTCAGCAGCTCTACTCGGAGGAAATGCATACATCTCTTCACCAACAAACATGTGCAAGCATATTCACAGAAGCCCTGTTTATGTTAGCTGAAAAGAGGAAACAACCCAAACGTCAATAAACAGTTGAATGAATAAATTATAGGTGTAGTCACACAGTAGAATCATACACTGGAATAAGAATGAATGACCTACAACTAATGCAACAACACATGAAACTCACAAACAAAATGTTGAATGAAAGAAGATAGCCACAAAAGAATACATAGTTAATGTATTTTTATATAATTTTATTCAATTATATTTATATTACATTCCATTTATATTTCCATGAATAGAAATTTCATAAATTTTTCCTATATATATAACTTTGCATAATTCCATTTATCTTAAGTTCAAAAATTGGCAAAACTAGCCCATGCTTTAGAGGTCTAGACAGTAGGTACTCTTGGAGAATAGTGAGGGGAAGTGGGCTCAGCAGGTCCTTCAGGGGAGCTGGTAACATTCTATTTTGTGTTTTAGGCATGGATACAGGAATATGTTCAGTTTGTAAATATTTCTTTCTTTCTTTCTTTCTTTCTCTCTCTCTCTCTCTTTTCTTTCTTTCTTTCTCTCTCTCTCTCTCTCTCTCTCTTTCTTTCTTTCTTTCTTTCTTTCTTTCTTTCTTTCAGAGAAAGAACATAGAGGGAAGGTAAGAGAGGGAAGTAGACTCCCCGCTGATAAGGGAGCCTGATGCAGGGCTCATTGCCAGGACACTGACATCACAACCTGAGCCAAAGGTAGACACTTAACCCACTGAGCACCCAGGCTCTCCCAGTCTGTAAATATTTAACGAGAAATATACTTATGCTTTGTGTGATTTTCTACACATATGTTATTCCTAAATAAAAAATCTGCAAAAACAAAAACAATCCAAGTTTTTCAAGATTGAGTCCTAGAATTGGGCCACATGCTTACAAGTGAGTTGTCGGCTTTTTCCTTGAGTAGGTGGTACTCGTAAGGGAAAATACCCCCACTAAGGAAGAACATTCTCATGATGCTCATTGGCCAAAAAGGCATAAAAAATATCCACAAGGGTGGATATTTCTTGAGCACCGCACCCCATGCTGACTCCCTTTGTAGACTTCTCTTCATTCAAGCTCATGAGCTGAGTACTGTGCCGTCCCATGAGGGAGGTGCTGCTGAAGAAACTGAGGCACAGGAAGGGGCCAGAACACACACCCAGGTCTCTGTGGCTCCAAACCCATGCCCTCAACCTCCATGGGTAGCCAGTGGCACGTCAGAGCTGCATATTAGGTGAAAGCTGCTGTCCTTCCAGAGCCCCCTGTCTCAGCAAACTCCCAGCAGGAATGTGGGGACCACAGCTGGCCAGAAAAGGCTGGGCTTCTCACCAGGCACACGGGCACTGCCCTCCCGCTCAGCGTCATCTGTGCCTTTAATTGACATGACCTGCTCCACAGCAAGGAAGACGTTTACAGTGTTAACAAGGCAAACTGTTAATTAAGACAGCGATACCTTCAGGGCATTTTAATTTAGAGAAGGCACCAATCAGGATGAAGCAGACATTCAAACCATCAGATTTGTGCAGTTTTCTACACCCAACTGGCTACCATGCGGAATTTAATAAAGATGACATTTGCTTGCTAATTGTGACTTCCAAACACCTGCCAACGAGGCTTTCCCCATCTTGGTAGAGTTCAGAGTCTGCACGTGGGTGCTAATAACTTAAGAAAGGGAGGATCTGGGGCACCTGAGTGGCTCAGTTGGTTGAGTGAATGCCTTTGGCTCAGGTCATGGTCCTAGAGTCCTGGGATCGAGCCCTGCATCCGGCTCCCTGCTCGGCAGGAAGCCTGCTGCTCCCCTCTCTCACTCCCCCTGCTTGTATTCCCTCTCTAACTGTGTTTCTCTCTGTCAAATAAATAAATAAAATCTTTTAAAACTAAATAAATAAAAATAAAGGGAGGATCTGTGAGGGGAAGAGGTGAGCCGCCTTGGTTCAAATCCCAGCTCTACCATGTACTAGCTATCATAAGTTACTGCAGTTGAGACCACACCTTTGCTTACGTTTCTACTCCATCCCGTTTCCCTTACTCTCTCATAGGTTCCTCCTAAGTGCACTCACTGCCTGAATAAGTCACATGCATCCAGATCCTTGCCTCAGAATCTGCTTCCAAGGAAACTGAACTAAGATAGTACATTATGAAACATGGCCAGAAATATAACTTCCAAAACAGATACAATAAAAAAAAAACATAAATAGAAGTTCTTATACCTTCTTGCCACACCCCGGAGGATCATTCTACGTTGCCTCCACTTTGTAGATGCCCCACTTCAGGGACCAGCTTATGGTAAGCTGAGCCTTGGCAGGGTTTGAGGCAGAGGAGAGACTGGGTCAGATCTGTGGTTGAAAAAGTCGTTCTGGTTGCCTAGGAGAGAGAGGAATGGGATGGGGGCCAGGCTGGAAGCAGGCAGAGCAGTGAAGAGGAGGTTACGGCTGTCCAAGCCAAAGCTGGTGGCTGCTTGGGCTAAGATGGTGGAGGAATAGTGAGAGGTGGCTGATGGGGAAAGACTTAAGAGGTGGGACCCCCAGCACATGGCAGCTGAGTGACCGTCAGGGACCAGGGAAGGGGAGGACGATGCAGGGGTGCCTGGTGTCTCACAGGAACCTCGAGAAGGAGCAGGCACATGGGGGCAAAAGACAAGTTTCATTTTGGACCCCACCATCTCCACCACCACAGCCAAG
>PITA01007437.1:24514-91642 GCA_004023965.1 Spilogale gracilis | reverse complement strand
TTGTCGCTTCACTCCCGCACCTCTAAGCCACAACTCCTTTTGGATCGGGCGACTTTGTCTGCCCCCAGGGACCTGGGGCCTCTCTGGTCCCACAAAAGTCTGTAAAAAACGTCTTCCCCTGGGGGGGTCTACACGTGGCCCACGGTGTGGAGAGAAACAGGAGAGAAGGGCAGGATAGAATCCACTCCCGCTGCTTTTCGGGCAGCTGTGGCGGCTCAGGCGGAGGCAGGCCTGGGCGGCTGGGCGCGCGCCGGGGCCGGGGCCGGGGCCCGCCGGGGCAGAGGTCCGGGCGGCTGCGCGCGCGCCGGGGCCGGGGCCGGGGGCCGGGGCCCGCCGGGGCGGAGGTCCGGGCGGCTGCGCGAGCGCCGGGGCCGGGGCCGGGCCCGGGGCCCGCTGGGGCGGAGGCCCGGGCGGCTGCGCGTGTGCCGGGGCCGGGGGCTGGGGGCCGGGGCCCGCCGGGGCGGAGGCCCGGGTGGCTGCGTGCGCGCCGGTGCAGCACCGGCGGGGGGGAGGGAGTCCGGTCAGCGGGAAAAGAAAGAAAATAAAAGATTTTAAAAAGTCTTGCCTTGCCCCGGGCTTAGCTGTGTTTAGCTTCTTTCTAGCCTCAATTCAGGCCGTAATCTGCTGTTATTCCTCACTCACAGAGCACTTTCCTTTTCAGGTATTTGTTTTCAATGGTTCAGCTCTGCGGGCTTCCTCCCCCACTCCCCTGTCTCTGGGGGAAGCCTCCAGACCCTCCAATTTGTTTCTACCTTTTTGCCGATGTTCTTTGTCTCTCGTGGCGGTCCAGAAGTGGGAAATATCACATTTCAGGCTGGTTTCATGGGTGTTCATGGTGGTCTTGTAGTGGTTTTTTTGTTGGAATTCAGCTCTCTTCAGGGAACTCCCTGAAATGCGGTCACCTGGCCTTCCGCCATCTTTGTGAATCGCATGTTGAATTTTTTTATAAGTTCTTTATAGATTTTAGATACTAGCCCTTTATCTGACATGTGGTTTGCAAATATCTTCTCCTTTTCTGTCAGTTGTCTTTTGGTTTTGTTGACTGTTTCCTTTTGCTGCGCAAAAGCTTTTCATCTTGTTGAAGTCCCAATAGTTCATTTCTGCCCTTGCTTCCCTTGCCTTTGGTGATGTTCCTAGGAAGAAGTTGCTGCAGCTGAGGTTGAAGAGTTGCTGCTTGTGTTCTCAAGGATTTTGATGAATTCTTGTCTCACATTGAGTTCTTTCATCCATTTTGAATCTATTTTTGTGTGTGGTGTAAGGAAATGGTCCAGTTTCATTCTTCTGCATGTGACTGTCCAGTTTTCCCAACACCATTTGTTGAAGAGGCTGTCTTTTTTCCATTGGACATTCTTTTCTGCTTTGTCAAAGATGAGTTGACCATAGAGTTGAGGGTCCATTTTTGGGCTCTCTATTCTGTTCCACTGATCTCTGTGTCTGTTTTTGTGCCAGTACTATGCTGTCCTGATGATCACAGCTTTGTAATAGAGCTTGAAGTCTAGAATTGTGATACCGCCAACTTTGGTTTTCTTTTTAATATTCCTCTGGTGATTTGGCGTCTTTTCTATAAATTTTATAGAAAATTTTATATATATATATATATATATATATACACACATTTCAGGATTATTTGTTCCATTTCTTTGAAGAAAGTTGATGGTATTTTGATAGGGATTGCATTAAATGTGTAGATTGTTCTAGGTAGCATAGACATTTTCACAATATTTGTTCTTTCAGTCCATGGGCATGGAATGTTTTTCCATTTCTTTGTGTCTTCCTCAATTTCTTTCATGAGTACTTCATAGTTTTCTGAGTACAGATTCTTTGCCTCTTTGGTTGGGTTTATTCGTAGGTATCTTATGGTTTTGGGTGCAGTTGTAAATGGGATCAACTCCTTAATTTGTCTTTGTTTTGTCTTGCTCTTGGTGTATAGAAATGCAGCTGATTTCTGTGCTTTGATTTTATGCTCATGGATTGGAAGAACAAGATATTGCAAAAATGTCTATGACTTCAGTTATTTTAACACTATCTAGGGATCTGTCTTTTTTTTTAAGATTATATTTATTTATTAGAGAGAGAGTAAGAGAGAGCATGAAAGGGTACAAGGTCAGAGGGAGAAGCAGACTCCCTGCAGAGATGGGAGCCTGACGTGGGACTCGGTCCCTGGACTCCAGGATCATGACCTGAGCTGAAAGCAGTGACCTAACCCACTAAGCCACCCAGGCGCCCTGTCTTTTCTTCTAATATAGCAACCACTAGCCACTTTATCATTAACATTTTCGACTTGACCATTGCTGATCCCAGTCTGAATTGTCCAAAAGTTGCCTGATATTTCCAGGTACTCCAGACTTTCAGGCACATTATATATCTTAAGATAATCGAAAGTATAAGCTAGTTCCTGCTTGGAGGAGTTCTGGTTAAGGTCCTCCATCTTGGCCAGTTGAGAACACATTGTCCTCAACAATGCTAAACATTGGTATGTGAACACACTCTGAGCTCTTAGCTCTTGAATTATTGCGGGTACTAGTAGAATCCTGCTGGTTTTCTCCAGCACTTGGGAGAGACACCTTCCAGTTCAATGTCCTCCAAGGTGTTTTGCAGTCCTTGGCAAAAGTAGTCATTCATGGAGCTTCTCATCAGAGATGAAAAATTCCCTCATCTTACCCATCCTGGCAGCCTGTCCCTGTCATTTTCACATAGGGCAACACAGTTAAATAAGAATGGATTTCAGTATACTCCAAGCATGGGTAAATAAGTGTGAGTGTCTAACAGGACATAATCTTGGGGAAATGTGAATATGATAAAAAAAAATTTTCTGTGTACCATGGGAGCACCTAGGGGGCTCAGTGGGTTAAGCATCTGCCTTCAGCTCAGGTCATGATCTCAGGGTCCTGGGATCGAGCCCTTCATTGGGCTCTCTGCTCAGTGGGAAGTCTGCTTTTCCCTCTGCCGCCCCACTCTTGCCTGTTTGCGCTCTTGCTTGCTGTCAAGAAAATAAAATCTTTAAAATATAAGTATTTTTTATATATAAGGAATACCATGTATTGCCTTTCTTTCATGTCTTTAAGAATAATAAACATTTAAAAGATGCCTGCTCTGAGAACCTAATCTACTTAGTTCTCAAATCATTCTTTAGACCCTGCATTGTTTTCTGTTTCCATATGGTGCTCTTGATCTGCTGACATCCTCCCCATTCCAGCAGAGAGAAGAGACCCCAGGCGGTCTTCTGTGGGTCTACCCCGGCTGCTGCCTCATTTCCATTGCAGATGATTTCTTCAACATTTCCTAGAAAGTTGAAACTTTTAGAGGGTGCACTGTTCATTGCTAAGAGGGACTGAAGACGTCTCGAGTATCTTTTTCATCATCTTATGTAACTCACTCAGTTCTTTGCTATATTCTTTTGGACATAACTGGGAGATTTAAAAATGATTTAATATTTCACGTCCATAATTAATGACAGGACAAAAATACATGATCCCACTGAAACTTCCCGGACTGACTGTGAATGGCTGTGGCCTTCCCCACCTGCCAGCTTCTGGGGGTCCCTGCACTTTGTCTGTGGAGAGGTGGCCTCATTTCACAAACACCCCAGATTCATAAAACGGATGTCCTGGGACACAGTTCAATATACTTTAAGTAACTCTTTTTTTTTTTTTTTAAGATTTTATTTATTTATTTGACAGAGAGAAACACAGCGAGAGAGGGAATAAGCAGGGGGAGTGAGAGAGGGAGAAGCAGGTTTCCCGCTGAGCAGGGAGCCCGATGTGGGACTCGATCCCGGGTCTCCGGGCTCATGACCTGAGCCGAAGGCAGTCACTCAACCAACTGAGCCACCCAGGCGCCCCTAAGTAACTCTCTTTACAAAGAAAGTTAACACTAAATTTTGTTACAAAAGGAGCTGCTGTTTGGTGATTGAAACGGGGCCTAATTTTTAAGAGTAATTTTACAGGCAGTTTTTCAAAAGTGTGTCCAGATTAGGGTCAGGATTCTGGGAACATGGTGACAACAGAAGGAACATCGTTTTATTTTATTTTTTTTAAGATTTTTAAAATTATTTGTTTGAGAGAGAGCAAGAGCGCACAGGCAGGGGGAAGGAGCAGTGGGAGAGTGAGAAGCAGACTCCCTGCTGAATAGGGAGCTGATGTGGGACTCCATCCCAGGACCTTGAGATCATGACCTGAGCCGAAGGCAGACACTTCACCGACTGAACCCCCCAGGCGCCCCAGGAGCATCCTTTTAAATGTCTTCCAGTTCCCACATAAAAACAACCACAACCACTATTTAGCAAACCCAAACCTGGTGAAGGCATTCAAAGCAGAACTGGTGGTAGCCTGCCCCTGTCATTTTCACATAGGGCAACACAGTTAAATAAGAATGGATTTCTTTTTTTTTTCTTTTTTTTTTAATTGTTACTTAGGTTTTTTTATTTTCCAGTGTTGCAAGATTAAAAAAAAAAAAAGAATGGATTTCAGTATACTCCAAGCTGCAGAGAGGCAGGCTGATGGGAGCACAGCAGGAAGGGACACGGGGTGTGCTGCTGAGGAGCCAGCCGCTCAGGGGACAGCGGCTGAGCCTGGGACCGGTTTGCTGGCCCCGGAGTTACGGAGCAGGGGCTTGGGGGAACTCTTGCACGGCCACGTAGTGCAGACCCTGTGAAATCCCCAAATGGAGCCTTTAGACCAAGCTTCTCAGGGAAAAGACCTCACAATGAAGAGGCCAGTTAACACTGAACATGGTAAAGAGGACGGAGGAAAGAAAAAGCAGGTTCCAACGGAGCGGTTGAGCCGTGAAAACATGTCAGTACATCTCATGAAGTGAAAGACACGGATCTGAACAGCCACCCCCCCGCCCCCCCATGGGCTCCAGGTCCAGGACGTCCTGGAAAAGACAAGACGCTGGAGACGGTAGCAGGATCCGTGGTTGCCACAGGGGAGGAGGGGACGAGAGGTGCCCGGGGCACAGAGGTCTGGGGGAGGCTGTTCTGGATGGCCGTGTTGTGAGGGGTGCTTATCTTTACATACTTGTCCAAACTCCTGAGACGAATCACAGCTGGAGTGAACTCTAATGCCACCTGGGGTCCCCAGGGAGATAATGACGTGTTGGGGGGGTCACCTGTTCAAGGAAGAGCGTCCTTGGGTGGAGGGTGTTGATAACAGCAGAGGTTGTCGCTGAGTGGGGAAGGGCACCTGCGGGAAATCTCTGTACCTTCTGCCCAACATCTCTGCGAGCCTAAAACGGCTCTAAATAATCATGTCTCTTAGAAAGAAGTGGTGTTTGTTTTCATTAACAACTGTACAACATTGTCACAGATTGAGTAACTTGAAACAACAGAAATATATTACCTCACAGTTTGTAGTTCAGAATTCTGGGTGGTCTCAGCTGGGTCACTGTTCCGAGTCTCACACCAGGGTATCAGCCATCTGGGCTCTTCCTGGAAGATTCGAGGAAGGATGAAATTCCCTGTCCCTTCAGGTTGATGGCGAGGCTCAGGGCTTGTGGTTATAGGACGGAGTGCCCCATTTCCTCACCATCTGTTCTGCGGCTCACTCTCCCTTGCCAGAAACTGCAAACCTTCTCTGGTGTATGGCCCTCTTCATCTCCTTGTGTGGGCTGAGATCTCCTCACATCTCCTGTCTCTCTCCTCTCTGGTTCTGCCTCAGCTCCTTCCTCCAGCTGGAGGAGGTCCTCTGCTGGTAATGGCTCATAGGACTAGATTGGGTTTACGTGGAGAATCTGGGATCTCTCCCTGTGTTTTGTTGTATGGTTGATAAACGCTCTTCTATCCGCAGAGCCCATTGTGCTATGTAACACACCTAGTCACAGGTTCCGGGAATCAGGACACAGGCATCTCTGGGGGATCGCTCAGCCTCCCCTAGTCTGGGAGGGGTGCAGAGCTCAGAAATCTCAGGAAATCAAGCTGCTATTCAAACACAACAGAAGAGGGAGCTCTGGGACAATAGGAATGTTCCCCAAATTTGACTTCCTCCTGCAGAGAACATAATTTCAGGTGAAACAGGCAGCAGAAAAGGACCAACAGAAAAGTGTTGTTTTTCAAAAACAAACTAAAACATGAAAACATGATACAGAACGTGGAAGAACAGTATTCAACTGAATGAGAAAAATTCATGCAACTGAGGTTTCAGAAATTTAAAAAATGTAGCGTAAGAAATAAAAACAACAGAGCGTGTTTTAAAGGAAGCAAAAGGTGGACTAGGACAATATATGGAGGATAAGAGAGAGAAGAGGGTAAGTTAAAGGACTGGCGAGAAAGTCTCACAAACATGAAGAATTGACAATTCAACATAAAGATGATAGAGGTCTCTGGAAAAATTAAGAATGGGTCCAGGGAGTGGAAAAGAGCCATGTACAACTCCAGTAACTCAAGAAAGCTTTTTGAGTGTATTGGAAATTATATGTTGGAAGCACAACAAGTACCTAAAACTCTCAGCCCAGAATGACCAACATCAAGCTATGTTCTGGTAGGATGACCTCACTGTAAAGAAAACACTGATTTGGCTTCTGGGTGAAATGGGCCCATGATTCCTAAGGAGCAGAAAACCAGGTTGCCGTCAGGCCTTTCCTGAGAGCTGTATTTGTTGCTGGCAGAAAGTGGGGTCCAGGAAAAAAACACGAGCCAGGGGTTTTCTGTTTGGCAAGCTCACCTTCAGATATGGGGTGCAGACAAGCTGTGAACAACATACCAGGCTCAGGGGCATAGTTCCTCAGGAGCTCTCGGTGAACATGCTCCCGAGTCCAGAGTGAACAGAGAATCCTAAACAGAGGTATGAAATGAATCGTTTCTTCTGGAGCTGGGATTGACGGATACAGAAGGAGAGCGCGTAGAATAGGGTCATACGCTCACACAGAATACAGTCCAACTGCCAGAAAATAGAGGGAGAAGGAAAAACACATATGCCAAAAATAAAAATAAAGGGGCGCCTGGGTGGCTCAGTTGGTTGAGCTACTGCCTTCGGCTCAGGTCATGATCCAGAGATCCGAGATCGAGTCCCATATCGGGCTCCCTGCTCGGCGGGAAGCCTGCTTCTCCCTCTCTCGCTCCTCCTGCTTGTGTTCCCTCTCTCACTGTGTTTCTGTCAAATAAATAAAATCTTAAAAAATAAAAAAATAAAAAATAAAAATAAAGAACAAAACCAATGTCATTCAGAAAGTGAAAGTTCTTCATTTTGATGAAGCTCAATTTCTAATTTTTAAAAATTTGACTATCACGCTTTTAGTGTTCTATCTAAAAATGTTTTTGCTGGGGCACCTGAGGGGCTCAGTTGGTTAAGCATCCAACTCTTAATTTTGGCTTAGGTCATGATTTCAGAATCGTGAGATTGAGCCCCACATCGAGCTCCTTGCTGAGCTGGAGCCTGCTCAAGATTCTCCCTCTCCTTTTCCCCCTCCCTGCTCGTGTGCTTTCTCTCTCCCTAAAATGAAAAATAATAATAAAAAACTTTAAATACATTTACTCTTAAAATAATAAAATATTTGTGTTAATGCAAGCTGTGAAATTTATAAGCATAAGGTATCTATCATATGCTATCATCCTTTTAATGTCTGTGGAGTCTGTAGTGATACCTCTTTCATTCTTGGCATTAATAATTTGTATTTTCTGTCTTTTGTGTTTCTAATTTGGGAGAACTTTATAGATTTTACTGATGTCAAAAAACTTTGTATAATGCTGGCACTGAAGAAACATTTCCTTACAGGCAGTGAATTCTGGCTATCCTTGTGCCTGATTTCCTTCATTTGGCAGGCATTTCCTGGAAACTCACTGGTGCAGGCACCCCTCCAGGCATTGAGAATGCACTGGGAAATATATAGGATGCCTTCACAGAACTACATTCTTGTGAGAGAGACAGATAATACACAAGAGAAACAGGTAAACATAAGCATTGGTGGTGGGCAAGGCAGGAAGTAGAGGCTAGAATGTTAATGATTGGGGCTTTACCTTTCGGTCCTTAATGAGGGAAGGCCTCCATGAGCAGATGCTTTTTTGGTGCAGACTTGAAGGTATTGGGATTGTGCTCACAGGTATCGTGGGAAAATCTTCCAGGCAGAGTAGAGGAGATGCAAACGCGCATGTGTGCTTGGTGCCTACGGAGAGGGAAGGAGGTCAGTGTGTCTGGAGCAGAAGGATGGAGTGGAGTGCACCCAATACAGGGTCAGGATAGAGAACCAGTCCTGGGTCAGAATGTGTGGGGCCTGGTTGATCAGAGTAGAGACCAGGGAGCCACGGTAGGGTTTTGTGATGAGAAGTAACAGCATCTGAACAGTGTTTTAAATGTACTATTCTGACTGCTATGGTAAGAAGACTTCTGTGGAGGGAACAAAAGCCAGGTAGGAGAGGCTTGCAGCCATCTCGGTGTTACGGCCTCAGAGCGGGAGCAAGAGGTGCCCAGACTCTGCATTCATGTTAAAGTACAGTTGATGAGATTTCCTGTTAAAGCTTTTGGGATATAAAAGACTACATTTTAAAATTTATTTTATTTTTTTTTATTTCCTGAATAATTAGAAGATGGGAATGCCATTAGATGAGATGGGGAGTAAGATCAGAGAAGCAGGTTTTGGAGAAAGCATCATAACATAGAACTTTTTCTCAAATTCTCACCTGACTTGAGATTATTCAGCTGAGTGTCCATAAAGTAAATGTTCAACTTACTTATTTTTTTAAAGACTTTTTATTTATTTGAGAGAGAGAGAGAGCGTAAGAGGGGAGAAGATCAGAGGGAGAAGCAGACTCCCTGTGGAGCTGGGAGCTTGATGTGGGACGTGATCCCAGGATTCCGGGATCATGACCTGAGCTGAAGGTAGTTGCTTAACCAGCTAAGCTACCCAGGCGCCCCAGATGTTCCACTTATTTAAAATAAAGAATCAAATATTATATTACTCGGAAGGGCCCTTGGAGATTGCTTTCAGAGCCAGGGAAGCATTGACAGAGAGGGTAGATGGCGCATGTCCTGCGGGTGTACTATGGCTGAGCATCTGGTCTACCCAGCTGGCTGAGGGCATGGTCACATCTGTGGGTGAAAACACTCATGGTTTGTGTCACTACCCTGGCCTGCAGCTAAGAGCAGAAGAATATAGATCCAACCAAACTTTCACTGAGGCCAGTTTTGCTTTTCTATGGCCACAATCTAAATGGGAATGAACTTAACATCAGCCATGGGAATATCTAGGGAACATAACATTCTTCCTTCCATTTGATATCCTGGATGCCTGAGTGGCCCAGTTGCTTAAGTGTCCGAATCCTGGTCTCAGTTCAGGTCTTAATCTCAGGGTGAAGAGATCAAGCCCTATGTCAGGCTCCCTGCTGGGCATGGAGCCTACTTGAAAAAAAAATTTTATCTTCATCCTGAGAAAATCTCTCTTAACAGTACCAGAAACTAATGTCTTTTAAACAACTAATTTATTTTAAGGTAATAGCTACTTGGGGTGAACATGCCTTAATAGTTAAGGGTGATAAGTGGATCCTCAGCTTTGGGCAAGTACCTGGGGCCTCAGTTTCCTCACGTAGAAAGTATGTATATAATTAAAAATAATTTTGTACACATTTCCTCTTCCCCAAAAAACTGAAGGCAGGTCCTTGAAAAGTGAGAAAGTTGGAAGAGACCATTTCTAAGTGCTTCTCTATCATGTTGGTCTTGGTTCTACCCTTGTTGCCTGATAGATAAAGTTGAAGCGATATGGAAACATGTCCAATGCTCCCACGTTGACGTGGCCACATCACCCCAATGGCTCAGAGCACCGATACAGAATCACAGAGTAGGATGCCCAGAGGAGAGCTAACTGCACACCATGTTCTCAATTGTAGACTTACTAGCATAGCAATACGATGCAGTTCATAAAAATGGTGTGAGTTGCATCTTCAGGGACTAAAGTTCATTTTTACGCTAAAAGAAGGTCGATAAAACAAGAATAACTTTTCCCTAGAAAAGTAGAGCCTTGCTTTTTGTGTATGTGACCTCTGAAGGGTTAGTCAGCTAGTTTGCTTTGTGTCTTATCAAACCAGTGGTGTCACTGGTCCTCCTTTTCACTTTAGGGAAAGTTCCCAGCTCCAACCACTTTGAAAGTCTCGTTCTTAAATCCAGGCTCACTGACCAGACCCTGAATGGCTGGATTAGAGCTGCAGGGAAAGGAGACGCTTTCCACTAGTGGCTCAACATTAAGTGGTGGCTTTCTAGCTGTGGGGCTCCTCACACCGTGCAGCTTGTGATGTAAGTCAGTGTTTTGTTTTTGTGAAATTGGTTTTTAAAATACAGACAAGAAAGGAGATGAGGCAAAAGACCTTGGTTCACAACTGTACTCCCAAAGGCATATAGAATGTGGATTAGTTTTGAAGGTCAATGGGCAACACTCAGAACTTAGGATGATCTCTAACACTTTGCTCGCTATGCCAAAAAGGACCCACCCCTATAGATTATTGGAGGACCTCAGTTGTGTCGTGTGAGTGTGTAAAAATTGGTTGATTCAGTCTTATGGTACCCTCATATTCAGGTATGAAATTCCTTTATTCCCACAGATCCACGATCTGAAAACTGGTGTGTTATTGATTCAATTACTTCCTTCTGGCAGGAGAAATCCTAAATGAATAGGCTAACATTTTATAGGAAGCGAAGCAGATCAGATTCCGTCCACAGAGTGGTCTGTGTGCATCCCCTCGGCTGCTTGAACGATGTGGGAGCCTTATGAAGGGTTACTTACTTCATAAATCATAAATTTTCTGAATTTAAGCCTCTGGTGGCAGAGATCCTTTGTGTCATACGGTTGTCCCACATCCGGTTATTAAGTGGCATTCTAAGTGTAGAGTGAAAGTAGGTTCTTGCTAGGGAGTAACGCCATTCGAGACACTTGAAAATGTGAAGAAACAATGCTCCCCACTCCCTTTTCTTTTCCTACTTCCTCTCCATTATTCATTCATTTGCAGATTCATAAGGCACTTTGGCACTGTAGTATGAAA
The DNA here is from genome assembly GCA_004023965.1 of Spilogale gracilis. Lineage (NCBI taxonomy): Eukaryota > Metazoa > Chordata > Mammalia > Carnivora > Mephitidae > Spilogale > Spilogale gracilis. The sequence goes on along the minus strand of PITA01007437.1, from coordinate 80,682 downwards.
GTGAGTGTTGGTTTTGGGGGCCTGCGTCTGCAGCAAAGGCAGGGGAAACACACCCTCCAGAAGTGAGGAGGGAAGCCGAGAGCACATGAGCCAGGCCAGTGAGGTTGGAGCACAGAGCTCGCCGAAGGTGAAGAATATACTAAGGCAACGAAAATGCATGTGGGGGGCGCATGGGTGGCTCAGTTGGTTAAGCGACTGCCTTTGGCTCAGGTCATGATCCCGGATATCCGGGATCAAGCCCCACATCGGGCTTCCTGCCCGGCAGGAAGCCTGCTTCTCCCTCTCTCACTCCCCCTGCTTGTGTTCCCTCTCTGGCTGTGTTTCTCTCTGTCAAATAAATAAAATCTTTAAAAAAAAAAAAGAAAGAAAGAAAAGAAAGAAAATGCATGTTGGTGTGCAGAGAAAGCAGTGAATCTGTTTTGGGCCCATGGTGGAAATTGTACCAGGTGGCATGAGGGCCACTTAACTTCTGTCTTGTTTATTCGGAACTCCTTCAGACTGGAAAACCCTCAGCAATGACAATGGAGAGGGATATTCAAGGTCTGACCTAGATGATAGTCCACCACCTACTGCTGACATTCACAAATCATGAATTGCACAGTCACCCCATGAGGTCTTACCTGGTCTGCTCCCTCACCCACCCACATTCCAGCCACGGAGTCTGAGGCTTGGGGAGGCAACCCTGGAGCAAGGGGAAGAGACAGGGCTCACAATAAAGCCAGGCCTTCTTCATGCTGTGTTATTCTATGATCTTGCAGGCTTCCTGGAGTTGCCTCAAGTCCAAATCCCCAGAACTCTGTGCTCCAGAACCCTGAATTTGTCCTCAATTTTTTTGAACTGGGATCTCAAATGATAGAAGCTCAGAACAGAACTCCTTGAGCTGGAGACCAAACCCTTGGGTTCTGAAGCTTGATCTTCTAGATTGGAATCTTTAGCTCCTGGGGGGGTCACCTAAATGTTCACCTTCCTCCCTGAGGTACAGTCCTAGGTACTGAACTGATCCCCACTGAAATGCACAGCCTGTCTTTGACCCCTGAGCCTCCTTCCTTTGGTTCAGCTGAGCCAGGAATCAAAGTCCTTGCGGAAGGAACCCCAGTGCCTTGCAGCTGTAATGGACATTTGTCCCTTTTCTCTGGACTACTGGCATATAGACAAATACAGTTCTGTCTGCCCAGGGGTCTTCTTCCCCTCTTCCCTCCCCTTGGCTGACTTCTTCCTGCTTCATCTTCAGAAGACTCTCCCTGATGCATGGACTGAGTTGAGAACTACTTGTTAAGTTACATAGTACAGGGGCATCTGGGTGGCTCAGAGGGTTAAGCCTCTGCCTTCAGCTCAGGTCATGATCTCAGGGTCCTGGGATCGAGTCCCACATCGGGCTCTCTGCTCAGCAGGGAGCCTGCTTCCCTCTCTTTCTCTGCCTGAATCTCTGCCTATTTGTGATCTGTCTGTCAAATAAATAAATAAATTATTTAAAAAAAAAGTTACATAGTACACAGTACCTTTCCTTTTTTTTTTTTAATTTTAAGATTTTATTTATGTATTTGACAGAGAGAGAGATCACAAGAAGGCAGAGAGGCAGGCAGAGAGAGAGGAGGAGGCAGTCACCCCATGAGGTCTTACCTGAGCAGAGAGCCCAATGCGGGCCTCGATTCCAGGACCCCGAGATCATGACCTGAGCCAAAGGCGGAGGCTTAACCCTCTGAGCCACCCAGGTGCCCCACAGTACTTTTCCTTTAATAACAGTCATTGTCCTGTAGTGTTTTGTGGACTGCTGTCTTTTCTGTGCTACCTTGACTCTCTTTCTCTGCTATCTTTCATTTCACATGTCCCATGTGCCTAGCACAGTAGTACCTGGACATGTAATGCTTTGAGCTGATGAATGAATGAATGAGTGAATGAATGAATTAACTGTTAGGATTCTGATGGCAGATGTGAAGTTTGAGAGCTGTTTATGCTCATCCCCCATCAGCAAAGAAAGACATTCCATCAGTGTGGCTTCTAAACAAGGTGACCCATAGGCTGCGCCATCTAGTCATCTTCCCCTCTGTGTGTTCACGGTCCTGCACGTGCCAGGCTTGGGTCGACATGGTGCCTTAGGAGAGGCTGGGAGGGTGTCCCCGCCACCCGCTAAAGCCCATGTCTTAGCTCTGTTGGCGCCACATGCCAGACACACAATTTCAACAGTGCCAAGTGTTTCTCTGATGTCACATTCCTTCCCTTCTCACCCTTAGCATCAGAACCTTACATGAGGATTAACTTAAAACACAGGTGGACAAACCCTAGTCACAGGCTTGTTTGTAAAGATACTACTTGGAGTTGAATGTAGGTGTTGTTCCCGACAGTGGATAGAAGGAAAGCTGATCTGAGAAAGATGAAAACTGATGATCTGATTCATAACACAAATTTGTACACTTGCCATCATCTCTGTGCACGCGTTTTCAGCAGCGGTTTCTGAGGACATAAACAGGGTCACTCTCAGAGCACGCACCCAGGGATGTTGGCCTGGCCCTCCTGCTGCGCTCTCCACTGCACCCACCGTCCTCTGCCTGTGGGGGCTGGGCTTCAGTGCAGACACTGTGGGCTGCCTTCAAGGCTTCCTTTGTCCCTGGTCTTCATTGGGTGTAGCCCATGGGAGGCCCCTGTGAGGGCAGGAGAACGAGGTCAGGACCAGGTCCCCAGCTCTGTCCTTGAGGGTTGGTTGTCGCTCTTAACTGAAGGTCAGAGACTCTGTGACTGGCCCTTGTGTTACAAGTACCCTGTCTAACTTCAGTGACTGTTATGCGCCTTCTGGACTTCGGCACACCATCCTAGGCCAGGGTGGAGGATGACGCCATGTTGGATTTCCACCGTTCCTGCCATGCATTCCTAAAATCTCTCATTCAACTCCTCAGATTCCCCCAAATTAAGCACACCATTTTCTTCCTGCCTGGAGTCCGTCTTACACAGTTTCCTGGTCGAACATGAGACTAGGTTTATGGGCTACATAGCGGTGTGATGGTTTCTGTTAATAGGATCAGACTGTTTAAACCGCTTTCTTTGATGAGATAATTGGAACATATTTTACTTGCATCACACCTAAACTTTTTAACATTCTCAAGGATTCTCTATTAAGATAGCTCAAAATAGATGCATTTCAAACATTTCAAAGAAGGAAGACGCAGACACGTGGAATAATCCACCAACAGGAGGCTCACAAGAAACTGACATTTCAGACAGTTATCTGATCAAGAATTTGTAACTGTTTCATTAATTACTCTTGTTTGCATCCTCTCACAGGGTCAGGTTTCTAATTGATAAAAGCAAAATGTTAATTGGTGATAAAAACAAAGGAAAAAATATGAAACATAGACAAGACATGCTGGCTCCCGACGAAGCCAACAAACAGATCTGGCGTCTGCTGTTTTGCGCTGAACTCAGGAGCGGGTGATTCGGGTGACCATCACACAGGAAGATGGTGTTGGAGGGGCTGGGACGCCTCCACAGAAAAACTGAAACTGACTTGCTCTCTTGCAATCTCTCTGAGGGTTGCAGGATTTGGTAATACATTGTGAACATGGGTGATCGGGTGATTGGGCTGCGTGGGGTGTGAAGGACAGGAGGAGAGAGCAGGCAAGGTGACAGGAAAGCACAGGAACATCTCCACTTCTGGAGCAGGCAAGTCACAAGGATGCTGTTAAAAACATACACCTCTCGTGGCTCTGGGTTAAAGCCTCTGCTTTCGGCTCAGGTCATGATCTCAGGGTCCTGGGATCGAGGACCGCATCGGGTTCTCTGCTCAGCGGGGAGCCTGCTTCCTCCTCTCTCTCTGCCTGCCTCTCTGCCTACTTGTCATCTCTCTCTCTCTGTCAAATACATAAATAAAATCTTTTTTTTTTTTTAAGATTTTATTTATTTGACAGAGAGAAACACAGCCAGAGAGGGAACACAAGCAGGGGGAGTGAGAGAGGGAGAACCAGGCTTCCCGCCGAGCAGGAAGCCCGATGTGGGACTTGATCCCAGGTCTCCAGGATCATGACCTGAGCCGAAGGCAGTTGCTTAACCAACTGAGCCACCCAGGCGCCCCCATAAATAAAATCTTTAAAAAACCACCCCTCCCCCAAAAAACCATACACCTCTCAGTTTCCTCTGTCCCCTATTAAGCTTGATGGCAATTTGAAAGAAGTATAGAACACACAGCAGGGCACACGGGGCTCGGTCTTGCTGTTAAGTTTGCAGGAGTTCCATGTGCTGTTGGCTTAATGGGAACAAACCAACTCCAGGCTTTGACCTTTATTCCTTTTATAATTTGCAGTGTGTCTTTCCTTGAAGCCCTGGGGCTCTCCTGGTGAATAAGGAAAACAGTCTTTGCTCTCCTGGGACAGAGAAAACCACTCTCTGTGTTTACTGCTCCTTCAAGCCTGAAGGGAAGGCTAGGGGTGTGTGTGGCCAGGGAGGAAACCAACAAAGTAAACACAGTCTCATTCTTATAAAATTAAGATAAAAGTACTTTTATCATTCATTCTCCTAAAGTGGTCTGCAAAACTGCTAGTGTGTTGACAGCTAATCTCTAAATCCTCAAATCGAATTTGTCCCACGGATAATTGTGCAGATAATAAAATCAGTGCTCTGGAATCCGTTCATCTCCACCATCCAGCTCTCATCTGACCGTCAACTATGGTGCTTCTGCACTGCGTGCATCGTTAGGTGCCGCCAACATTTTCACACATCTGCTTTAGTAGAATTGTGCTTTCATTTTAAAATTTCAAGGGATTTATTTATTTATTTATTTATTTGACAGAGAGAGAGATCACAGGGAGGCAGAGAGGCAGGCAGAGAGAGAGAGGAGGAAGCAGGCTCCCCGCTGAGCAGAGAACCCGATGCGGGCCTCGATCCCAGGACCCTGAGATCATGACCTGAGCGGAAGGCAGAGACTTTAACCCACTGAGCCACCCAGGCGCCCTCAAGGGTTTTTGAAGTGAAAAATAAAACGTTAAGCTACGTACTTAATATAAAGCTTAGTTTGTATAAGACCAGCTCCATTTGGTAAGAGTGCATTATCCTCGAGCAGGAAATGGAAGAATTAGTGCACAGGCTCTGGGCTCCGAGCACACAGGCCATTCGACTCCCAGGCAGATTTGCGTTGCGGGCATTTTCTGTTTCTCTCACTATCTGGGGCAACAGGCAGTATTTCGCCAGCAAAAAGAATCAGGAAGATGAGGTATGTAAAACCGGTTGATTTCCATGACCTACTCAATATTTGAGTACCAAGGGTGCAGTGGCTAGTTACGTTCCTATTCCTTCCTCCTGCTATTTATGTACCCAGATAAAACAAAATTTTAAAATACAGACATGAAAATGTAGGTAACTCAACATCCAGTCATGCTACAAACGGCTAAATGGATGGAAAATTCTTAATAAATATTTTTCTTAAATAGAAGAACTGACTTGGCAAAAGTGTGCCCATTAGCTGGAATGAAAATATCTCTTCTGTTGAGTGATGTGTGACTTTGGGTGGTGGTTCATCTTCCTGGCAGATGGTCTGACTAGGTTCCTTTGCAGTTAATGTATACTTCCTCAGTATAGCCTTAGACTCCGTTCTCGCCGGGATTCTGTGATCCAGCAGCATAGATAGAGTATCTTCCTCAAGAAGCTGTTTTACACATTTTGCTTTTGCATTTGAAAGGCAGGGATGAAGCCAGACCACTTGTGACTGGATACTCCACATAGAGCCTTTTTAGGCTGTGGTTCTGAGCTGGGAGACAATAAAGTATGCATTTTGCTTGGCCCCTTTGCTAGCAGCCCTTCCTTTACCTCACCTCCCCGTGAGGAGGGCTGCCCTCCTTGTGCCTGCAGTGGTCGTCTTCCTCAGCAAAGCCATAAGCCTCTCTAAACATTCTCCATCAGGCTCCCCTGTCCACAGAATGCTGAAGGATGATGATAATCCAGGCCCTTTTGTAAAAACGTATGGATGAATGTTAGTGCTTGCAATGAGGAGGGAGGAGATGCTTTAAAGTGGACGGAAATGTTCTCTCTGGAAATGTCCTTGCTGTTTCCTCAAAGGGATAGAAGCTATAGGCATTAAAGCCGTTAGAGTCCAGAAGGAAATGGACAAACCCTGGGGAATAGTGACTTGCCAGCGTTGAACCTGCTGTTATTCACATAAACAGGGATTCAAGTTATAAAGCGGTATTTTAAAATTTTAGAATTAAAGATGTCACAATGCTACCTCAGTGTCAATTTAGAGGTGTTATGTGAATGAATAAAACTCGGGAAACCAGATTAAATATTGAGGTATGAGTAAAGTTACTGATAATAATTTTTCTTTCTTTAAAAAGATAAATCCACTCAGGGGCACCTGGGTGGCTCAGAGGGTTGAGCCTCTGCCTTCAGCTCAGTTCATGATCTTGGGGCCCTGGGATCGAGGCCCGCATCAGGCTCTTTGCTTGGTGGGGAGCCTGCGGCCTCCTCTCTGCCTGCCTTTCTGCCAGTTTGTGATCTCTCTCTCTGTCAAACAAATAAAATCTTAAAAAAAAAAAAAAAAAAAGACAAATCCACTCAATCTCCATGGCAGTCCATGCCTTTCCGTGGGTTTTCTACTTGAATAAGGTTGAGAAATGATAATGCCGTGATCTTCCTGTTCATAGAAATGCATATGCCTGTGACCCTAAAAAAACAATGAAACCCAAATTTGGGTGCTTTCCACGCTTGTAATTTCAATTGACCCTGGAAACGTTCTGTGACATAGGCTGGAGTAATTATTTCACCCATTCTTATGGAAAAAAAAAGAACAAAACAGAGACGTTGTTCTTGGTCTTTTGGTAATTGGTGCCATTTTATGCCCATTTGTGCTTTTTTAGTTTTGTCTTAGTAGCATGAGAACTTTCTCCCAGGTCCTCACTCCCAGTACTTATATCTCAATTTTATAAATCCTGCATCTTAGCTCTTTTCTCCTTTGGTTTTAGTTTTTCTTTTTCAATGTGTTAGCCGTGGTCCACGGACTCTTCCCCTCCCCCTCAGGGTTGACATTCCTCTGGTCAGCAGCAGCAGCCAAGGGGGTAGTACGTGGGGAGGCAGGACTGGACAGGGTTCTTACAGGCCAGAAGAGTGACAGAGAGAAGGGAAGGGAGCTCAGAATCTCAGAAGGACAATGGTGAATGGCTTATGGGAGGAGTCGTGGTCACCTCTTCTCAGTCCTACCTACACCTTCTGTTAACTCAGAAATAATGCTGCTCTTCCAAAAACTCACCTCTGAGAATCACTTTTTGCCAGAACTGACATAAGCAATTTTTTTTTGAGGCAGAATAGCACCCTTTTAGAAAAGACATGGGAATTAATACTTATTTTTTAATGGAAAAGAATATCTACTAAGCTTTTTGAGGAAAAACTCTGATATAAAATGTAGAGTACAAAATAGTAATTAAAAAGCAGTATAGGAATAAGTTCTCTGAGTTGTTCTGATCTGTGTAGAGTTTTTATCACTAATGTCTCTGGATTTAGATGAGAGAAGATAATGTGTGTTTGAAAGCAGCAAAGGGGTTATAAAGAACAAAAAGACAAGAATTAAAAACAATAGCAGATAAGAACTTTCAAAAAATATTTTAGAGTATAAAGTTAAAGAAATGTCCAGATTATAATGCAAAAGACACCAAAACACAAAACAAAACAAAACAAAAATCCCAAAATAACCTACAAAACCAAACAAAAAAAATCATAGAATTAACTGCAAAATCAGAGAAAAGATAAGGAAATTAAATGGTAATCCCAGAATGTACAGCATCCAAAAGGGAGTCCCAGAAACAACACTGACAGCCCGAAACAAAATTATCAGAGACATGAGTCCAAAATGTTTCTCAGAAAAAGAAAAAAATATTTCTTAGAAAAGGCCACATTTTTCCAGATGAAAAGATTTACTGTGTGCACAGAACCATGGAGGAAAAAAATTAGGTAATTTTTTGGGGGCATCAGAGGCAAAGAGAATATCCAGAATCCTATTTCCCAATAGCAACAAAAATAGAATCTAATAGAACAATTCTTCCAAAATTACTGTCAACCTAGAATTTCCTTCTGAGCCAAACTACTAATAAGATTATTGATAATACAAGTCATTTTTAGACGTGCAGCTCCTGGAGGGTGTGCTCTGCTGGAACACAGAGTGACTAGGAGAGGAGGGTCTGGGATACAGTTCACGAGGGACCCAACACAAAAGCAAAGTGCAGAGAATCCTTGGGAGGAAGCCAAGAGGGAGACCCAGAGACCACCTACACTCAAGTCTAGACCGCGTCCGGGACCAGCTTAGCAGACACTCTTCAAGAAGCTAAAATTATAAAAATTCATAATACATTGGGTGCATTAAAAGAAGATTTAGATTGAAGGAGAGTAGAGTTTTGTTGAATTAGTCATGAGTACACGGTACATGAAATGTGTGACTACAGAAAGAGAATTTTTAACCACTGGCTTTCAGGACATGGGGAAGTGAGGATAGACCCCATGGTGTGCTGCCTATCGTGACCGGGACTAGCCCCACATTATCCAAATACTGCAGACTTGCGCTGCAGCTGTAGAATGACGGGGCTGTGAAGTGTGTATCCATGTGGGCGTGTGTGCGAGGGGAGGAAGACGATGAAAGTGAGCTAAATGCTCAGCTTTGGTGAAAAGGCCACAGATGATGACAAACCTGGAAAATCAGAAATCACAATATTACTAAGTTATATGGATATAAGGATTGATATTCTAAAATAATCAGCTAAAATAGTTGACATCATTGCCTCTGGGGATCAGGAAGAGGGGGAAGTGAACAAAGGGTTGCTGTTTTTTTTTTAATAACATGCTTATAGAGTCCTTAAATTGTGCACATGCATAACTTTGATAAAATTAAAAATGGAATTGAAAACAAAGCAATAGGTATAGAAAACAAAATAGATGTAGAAATCATTCCCTTATTATTTAACAAAAGTTCCCTATACAGTATCTAAAGACCCACTTTGTCATTATTTTAAAGATCTGATGAGAGTTCATAACAATGTAATTGACAAGAAAACCCAGTTGTATTGGTGATATAAAACATTTTGGTAATTAGGATCTCAAGAGGTAACCTTATGAATTTGAGAGGCAGGGCTGGGGGTAGTGGTGGGTAGGGAGGGAAAAATGAAACAAGATGGGACCAGGGAAGGAGAGACAAACTGAGGGCTGCTAGAGGGAGAGGGTAGCTGGGAGATAGACACTGGGGAGGGTATGGGCTATGGTGAGTGCTGTGAATTGTGTAAGAATGATGAATCACAGACCTGTGCCCCTGAAGCAAATAACACATTATGTGTAAATTAAAAAAAGAATAAATATTATTTTTTAAATGTCAAAAAAAAGAGATAACCTTATATCAGGATACATGAAAACTTTAGGAATTTCATGTAATTTCTGGAACACTTATAGGATTTACACATATAGTATGACTGAACATGTATCATTGGTTTGACAATGTTTCTCATGCAATGTAACATACCAAATAAGCACGCTTAATTAGCCAAAATGACTTCAGTTATATCAAAGTTTGTTAAAAACCTCAGAAGAGTTTAAAGAGCATGCCTAAATAGGATTACAGATCATTACACACTTAATATTTAATTATCTACTTATCCAAGGTGGCAGTAAGAAAGCCTCTAGAAGGTTATATAGTTGTTACCAAAACTTAGCACCTTTAATACTGAGAAGTTTTAACATTCCTAAGTGATCAAAGTCTTGATAAAGACAAAACCTAGGGGCGCCTGGGTGGCTCAGTTGGTTAAGCGACTGCCTTCGGCTCAGGTCATGATCCCGGAGCCCCGGGATCGAGCCCCACATCGGGCTCCCTGCTTGGCGGGAAGCCTGGTTCTCCCTCTCTCACTCCCCCTGCTTGTGTTCCCTCTCTGGCTGTGTTTCTCTCTGTCAAATAAATAAAAAAAATCTTTAAAAAAAAAAAAAAAGACAAAACCTAGAAACTTTGGCTTTCTGGGTAGATAAAAGAAAGAAGAAACTTTGTTTATAATTTATCAGAAACAGATCAACTATCCAAGAAAACTTTTTCTAACAGAGATGAAAGCCAACTCTCAGTCTTACACTAGTGTAGTTTAATTTTTGTTTTTTATTATGTTCAATTAGCCAACATATAATCCATCATTACTTTCGGAGGTAGAGTTCAGTGATTGATCAGTCTTAGATAACACCCTGTGCTCATCACAGCATGTCCCTGCCTTAATACCAATCACCCAGTTCCCCCCTCCCCTCAGTTTGGTTCCTGGAGTCCAGAGTCGCTCATAGTTCGTCTCCCTCTCTGATTTCCTCTCATTCCATTTTCCCTACCTTCCCCTGTGATCCTCTATGCTATGTCTTATGTTCCACCTATGAGGGGAACTATGTGATAATTGACTTTCTCTGCTTGACTTATTTCACTTAGCATAATCTCTTCCAGTCCCGTCCATGTTGCTACAAAAGTTGGGTATTCACCCTTTCTGATGGCTGAGCAATATTCCATTATATATATGGGCCACATCTTCTTTATCTATTCGTCTGTTGAAGGGCATCTTGGCTTCTTCCACAGTTTGGCTATTGTGTATGTTGCTGCTATGAACATTGGGGTACATATGGTCCTTCTTTTAACTACATCTGTATCTGAGATAAATACCCCAATGCACAATTGTTGGGTTGTAGGGTAGGTTTTTTGTTTTTGTTTTTTTTAAGATTTTATTTATTTACCTGACGCAGAGAGGCAGGCAGAGAGAGAGAGAGAGAGGAGGAAGCAGGCTCCCTGCTGAACAGAAAGCCCAATGTGGGCCTCGATCCCAGGACCCTGAGATCATGACCTGAGCTGAAGGCAGAGGCCCCAACCCACTGAGCCACCCAGGCATCCAGGGGTAGGTCTATTTTTAACATAAAGATCCATTTTAAAAAGGACTGGAATTGTGGCATATGTCTAGCCATTGTCCCTTGACATAATTATTTATTTATTTTTTATGTTTTTAATTTTAAAGATTTTATTTTAGAAAGAGTGGGAGGAGGAGCTGGGGGGATGGAGATTAACAGACCCCTCATTGAACGCAGGGCCTGATGAGGAGCTCAGTCCCGTGACCCTGAGATCATGACCTGAGCCAAAATCTAGAGTCAGACGCTTAACTGACTGAGCCACCACGTGCCCCACTGGACATCACTTTTTAAATTTACAAAGTCATGTCTTTAATAAAACATCAGCCTGGTTATTTTTGAAGAGAGACCTTGGATGGCTGAAGGGCTCAGTGTTGAGTCAATCTCTAGAAGACATTGGTAAAAATGGAAGCGTACTCTTGGAGCTGCTTAGAGAACCATAATCCATTTCTGAGTTGCTCACGTCTTGCTACTTCTTTGGCCATCATGCTACCATAGACAAGAGATTTGGTATCGAGATGGATAAGGATTCATAGAAAAAGATAATTAGGCTGCATTGGATCATTTACAGGGTCTTCCTGCTGGGAAATTTATGACAGTCTTTAGAGGGATGGCTCTATAAAGAGAGGAAACATCTATCATCTCACGACATTCTCCTTCTTTAAAGCCCCCACTCCCAATGTGGCCCACATGGCCCTTCCCTGTTCTGCAGGGAGTTGCCCATTTGAGTCTGGTTAGTGATAGTGATAAGGATTGAGCCTTAAACTTTAAGACAAAGTTATAAATCAATAAGGGAAAAACAAAACATTGTAGCATTTGATTAGAGAAGGGACCCCTTTCTCATAGCACAGACTGAATGCTTACGTGGAAGGCTAGCCACCTCCTGGACCGCTGTCTCTATTCCAGGAGTGTTCTTTCCCACTTCCGCCTTAATTACCATGTTCTCATTTCCAGTGGGTGATTTTTAGAACACCTCTCAGAGTCCAAGTCCTATTAATGAAACCTGTACTGTAGCATCTCATTGATCCCTGCTCTGGAGAAGCTCTCTACCTGCCCCTGACCTCTGCCCCACACCACACTCAGCCCACACCCGTGCCTGCATCCTCCTCATCTTTCCATGTTTAGCCTGTCACTTCGTCCTGAAACATCATTAGATGACCCTGCTCTGGTTTATCATGACAAAATAGCTGAAAATAAGGCCCTGTGCTGATCCCAGTTTCTTCCGAGACTGTAAGATTTGTAAGGGCAGAAAAGTTTTTACGTTTCTCACCATTAGTTTTCCTGCACCTTGTACCTTCCGTGATTGAAACACACCTACCATCCCGTTGCAAATGGCCCAGAGAGATTGTGGGAATTGTCGGAGTCTCCACCCCAAACGGAAACATTAAAACCTGCTAAGTGTATATACAATGGAATACTATGCCTCCATCAGAAAGGATGAATATCCAACTTTTGTAGCAACATGGACTGGACTGGAAGAGATTATGCTGAGTGAAATAAGCCAAGAAGAGAAAGTCAAGTATCACATGGTTTCACTTACTTGTGGTGCATAAGGGGTAATATAGAGGACAGTAGGAGAAGGAAAGTAAATGGGAAGTAGGGTAATTCAGGGAGAGAAACAAAACATGAGAGACTTTGGACACAGAAACAAACTGAGGGACTTGGAGGGAAGGGGTGGGGGGATGGGAGAGCCTGGTGGCGGGTACTGGGGGCACCTACTGCATGGAGCACTGGGTGTGGGGAATGGGGAATGAATCTTGGAACACTGGGGAAGAATTTTAAGTAACAATAAAAAAAATAAAGATAAATGATATGAACAGAATAGTGTTCCCTATAATTCAATAAAAACATTAGACTTTAAAAAAAAACCCTGCTAAGTGCTTGGCTTTCTTAAAGGAGAAGCGAGCTCTTGGAATCCATTAACAAATTAACGCATCTTCATTGATATTGTAGTTGGTCTAGAGACAATGGGACAACATCTGATATACTTGAAGGTTGCATTAGATGAACGTGAGGTCGTTTGGCACACTAAAATGCTCCTAATAGGATTTGTTCCCAATCCTTCTATTCTGTTACAGCTGGGACGCCGACAGCAGGCTGGCCCACCGGCGGCAGACGATTCTCCGCGAGAAGGGGAGAAGGTTAGCTAACCGGGGACCAGCCTACATGTTCAATGACCACTCCACAAGCTTATCCACTGAGGAGGAGCGTTTTCTTGATGCTGCTGAATATGGCAACATCCCGGTGGTGAGGAAGATGTTGGAAGAATGTCTCTCGCTGAACGTCAACTGTGTGGATTACATGGGCCAGAATGCCCTGCAGCTGGCCGTGGCCAATGAGCACCTGGAAATCACAGAACTGCTTCTTAAGAAAGAAAACCTGTCTCGCGTCGGGGATGCCTTGCTTCTCGCGATTAGTAAAGGTTATGTGCGGATTGTGGAAGCCATTCTTAGTCACCCGGCTTTCGCACAAGGTAAGAGGCTGGCCACCAGCCCCAGCCAGTCTGAACTCCAGCAAGACGACTTTTATGCCTACGATGAAGACGGGACGCGGTTCTCTCACGATGTGACGCCCATCATCCTGGCTGCCCACTGCCAGGAATACGAAATCGTGCACACCCTCTTGCGGAAAGGAGCTCGCATCGAACGGCCTCACGATTACTTCTGCAAGTGCAGTGAGTGCAGCCAGAAACAGAAGCATGACTCCTTCAGCCACTCCAGATCGAGGATTAACGCCTACAAGGGCCTGGCGAGTCCAGCTTACCTGTCACTGTCCAGCGAGGACCCAGTCATGACCGCGCTGGAGCTGAGCAATGAGCTGGCGGTGTTGGCCAACATTGAGAAGGAGTTCAAGGTAGGTTGTCCACCTTGAGGACTTCACTCTCCGGGAGCCGGAGTCCACAGTATTTATAAGCTTCTATCGGGCACTGAACTGAGCGTTGTGCTAGTCACTGTGCACAGGAAATGACTGTATGTGTTTTTTGAATAAACTCTTTGTCATAATGAAATGTAAAATTTTTAGAGATGTTCTACTGTACACACTTTATTATGTCTAATTCTTATCACAGCCTTGAGAAGATAGAAGTTGCTTTTCAGAGGAAGGGATGGGGGCACAGAAAGGTGATTAAGGCTCAAGACCAATGATGGGTGATCAGTGGAGCAGGAATCAGAATGCAGGCTCACTGTGCTCCAGCCAGGCTCAGTCTCCCGTGGGATGGTGTCTGTGTTCAGAGTATGGTGGGAGGTGCCGCTGAGACCAGAAAGACCAGTCGCTGGAGGAAGTTATGGTGTGACCAGGAGAGGGGACACAGGCACACGGAAGTGGATAGGATACAGACAGAAGTGGAAGGACTGGATGAAATTTGCAAGTCCAGAGACAGCCAGCGTTCAGCTCCGATGAGCTCTCGGGGAAGTGAGAGCACCCTGGCATTTCAGCTGTTTAGGGCACAATGCCTGGGATGGGGGGATGCTGAGCAGGGAAAAGCTACGTCAGAGCAAGGTAAGAGCTGTCGTTGCGAAAGAAGCTATGAGGTAGAAGGAACATTTAGGACTCCTGTTATAAGAGGTGCGTGGGGAAAGCTGCAGGAGGCTGCTTGGTCTGCCTGCTTGTGCCGCGTTCACGTTCGGAGAGGCTGAAAGCCCAGATGCCCAGCCCAGCTCCCCTACCCGTCATCTCTTTCCAGCTCAGAGGTTGTCAGGCAGATGCTCCCTTCAAATTCCCTCCGTGTGGGATGACCCAGAATTAACGCAGCCTGCCAGCTTCACTGTCCCTTTCGAGGAATCGCAATCACAGCACTGCATCTGGCTAATTAATGGTCTACCGCCGGTGATGTCACCTGTCAGTTTGAGAACTGAAAATACGAAAACATTTGTAAATGGATTCCCATGGTCTTGTTCTTTCTTTAAAAAAAATTTTTTTTTGGTTGTTTTGTGTGATTGAGAATTAGCAGTGACCTAGAAACAATGTTTTAGGTCAGATAGTAAATAAATAGCAGAAAGCTCCCACAAGTTACTTTTTCGGCAGATGTGGTTCCTACTGAACAGAGTTGCCCCACACTTGGGCACACTCTCCTTTTAAATACCTGATTCCACCTGAACCTTTTTGGAATTCTGGGGAGCAATGATATTGATACTTACATTTTTTTTGTCTTTAAAAGAACTAGGGATTCATCTAGGAGTTGAGGGCTACCTGTTAAATAGGCTAGATGCATTGAAATTTACTTTTAGCTGCAGGAGTGTTTACAAATGTCAAGGAAGGGCCTGTTTTCAGATCTTGCCCCCCCTTTTTGTTAACAAATAATATATTATTTGCTTCAAGGACACAGGCCTGTGAATCATCAGTGTTACACAATTCACAGCACTCACCATAGCACATACCCTCCCCAATGTCCATCACCCAGCCACCTGTCCCTCCCCTGACCTCCGCTCTAGCAACCCTCCATTTGTTTCCTGAAATTAAGTCTCTTATGGTTTGTCTCTCTCTCTTTCTGGTTTCTTCTTGTTTCATTTTTCCCTCTTTTCCCCCCATGACCCCCTACCCTGCCTCTCAAATTCCTCATCAGAGAGATCATATGATAATTGTCTCTAATTGACTTATTTAGCTTAGTTCCTCTATAATTAATATCCTCTAGTTCCATCTACGACTTTGCAAATGGCAGGATTTCAGGGGGTTTTTTTGATGGCTGCATAGTGCCTTTTTATTTTTTTAAAAGATTTTATTTATTTGAGAGCGAATGATCTAGCATAAGGAGGACTAGGGGCAGAGGGAGTGGGAGAAGCAGACTCCCGGCTAAGCAGGGAGCCCAGTGTGGGACTCGATCCCAGGACCCCGGGATCATGCCCTGAGCCAAAACCAAGAGTTGGATGCTTAACAGAGCCACCAGGCACCCCAGATCTTGCCTTTGATTACATAAAAGAAAATAACTGTGTCTTCCTCAATGCTCACTAAATGCTCAGCACTATGCTAAGTACTTTGCACGTGAGGTTTAACACTTGTTTAATTTCCCCGAACCTCAGTTTCCTCATTTGTAAAATGGGAATAATAATAGCACCTACTGTGTAATGGTTTTAACCTAGATCACAAGGCTAAACAATGGAAGGTCTGTGATTTGATTACAGGGATATTTAAGTGTAAAAACCCCAGCCCCTAGCCACTGTCCTTGATAGTGGACCTGGGGAACATACGCGCTTGCATCCTTCCTAATCTGTCCCCAGGGCCCTAATTGACTATTGCACAGAAATGGTAAAGCTCTTTCCTTGTGACTGCATATACTCTCTGACCCGATAGACAGTTTGGAAGTAGCGTGAGCCATTCTCAGTTAAACATAATTTGTTGTATCAAGTTGTCTTTAGAGAACCTGTTTGCACCTGCCCTTAGCAAGGTGTCACCTGCGTAGATGACCCTAACCTGTACTGGAAGGCCACTGGGCATGATGTACAGAGAGGAGCCCAAGGAGGTACTTCATACTTATGGACTTCCCCCAAATATTACCTTGTTGACTAACATCCAGAGCCACTCATAGTCTAGTGTCTTCCTCTCCTGATTCTTTCTAGAGGTCGCTCCATCCTGAGCACACTGGTAGGTTTCAGGGTGGAGAAGACAAGAGCAAACTGTGGTTCCAGCACTCCGCCACTCAGACTGTGGGACCTCAGGGAACCTCAGATTTTTGATGTGCAAAATGGGAATAGTATTGGCTCTACTTCCCACTTCTTCAAAGATCAATAAAAAGCATTCTACAAGGAAGAGATAAAGTGCATAATTCTTTTTTTTTTAAGATTTTTTTATTTATTTGACAGAGAGAAACACAGCCAGAGAGGGAACACAAGCAGGGGGAGTGAGAGAGGGAGAAGCAGGCTTCCCGCCGAGCAGGGAGCCCGATGTGGGACTCGATCCCGGGTCTCCGGGATCATGACCTGAGCCGAAGGCAGTTGCTTAACCAACTGAGCCACCCAGGCGCCCCAAAGTGCATAATTCTTAAAGGCAAAGGATTTGAGGCCAAATAGAGCTGGATTTAAAGCCTGATTTTGATCAGATACTAAGTGGCTGCATGATCTTGGACACGTTATTTAACCAAACTAAGCAAGATGACTCTGAAGATTACAGGAGATGATGGAATCCATTTGCAATGCAACAAGCTCGAATTAATAGGTTTTCTTGATTAACATTGGGCTATAAATGGCCTCATTTTGATGAAAGAGAAAGAGGGAGGAGGTATTAGAAAGATCTGAATCAAGATGTCAGTGGATGGTATCCATAAATTTGAGGGTTTTTTTTTTTAACTGAAGTGTCGTTGACACACAGTGTCACATTGTTTCATGTGTACTCCCAGTCTGTACCTTATGTTGCCATCTGTCACCATATCGTCACACAACGTTATTAGAAGACCATTGACTGGGGCGCCTGGGTGGCTCAGTTGGTTGAGTGACTGCCTTCGGCTCAGGTCATGATCCTGGAGACCTGGGATCGAGTCCCACATCGGGCTCCCTGCTCGGCGGGAAGCCTGCTTCTCCCTCTCTCACTCCCCCTGCTTGTGTTCCCTCTCTTGCTGTGTTTCTCTCTGTCAAATAAATTTTAAAAAATCTTAAAAAAAAAAAAAGAAGACCATTGACTGTATTCCCTGTGCTGTACCTTTATTTTTTTTATTTTTTAAAGATTTTATTTATATTTGATAAATATAAATAAAAGGGGGAGTGAGAGAGGGAGAAGCAGGCTTCCCACAGAGCAGGGAGCCCGATGTGGGTCTCCAGGATCATGACTTGAGCTGAAGGCAGTCGCTTGACGACTGAGCCACCCAGGCGCCCTGTGCCATACTTTTTTTTTATTATTATTAAGATTTTGTTTACTTATTTGACAGAGAGAAACACAGTGAGAGAGGGAACACAGCAGGGAGAGTGAGAGAGGGAGAAGCAGACTTCCTGACGACCAGGGAGTCTGATGCGGGGCTCAGTCCCAGGTCTCCAGGATCATGATCTGAGCTGAAGGCAGTTGCTTAACCAACTGAGCCACCCAGGTGTCCCACGTGCCCTGCATTTAATCCCGTGAACTGTTCCTTGCGTAACAGGAAGCCTGACTTCCAGTCCCCTCTACCAATTTTGCCCAACCCCCTGACTCGTGTCCTTTGACAATTACTAGTCTGTTCTCTGTTTATGGGTCTGTACCTGCTTTGTTTTTCTTAGATTTCACATACGAGTGAAATCATGGTATTTGTCTTCCACTGTCTACTTATTTCATTTAGCATAATACCCTCTTGGTCCATCCATTGTGTTGCAAATGGCAAGATCTTATTCTTTTTCATGGCTGAGTACTATTCCATTGGTTATATACACCACTTCCTCTTCTTCCATTCACCTATCATTGGGCATTTACACCACTTCTCTGCCTTAGCTACTGTAATTAACACTGCAGTAAACAAGGGGTGCATGTATCTTTTCAAATTAGTGCATTTACGCTTCTCTGGGTAAGCATCTAGTAGTGGCATCACTAGATCCTATGGTATTTCTACTTCTGTTTTTTTTAAGAATTCTTTATTTATGCGGGGGGCGTGTACCCACGTGTTAGAGCAGGGAAAGTAGCAGATGAAGAGGGAGAGAATCTCAAGCAGGCTCCTGGCTGAGTGCAGAGCCTGACAAGGGGCTCAATCCTACAACCCTGAGATATGACCTGAGCAGAAAGCAAGGGTTGCTTGCTTAACCCACTGAGCCACCCGGGGCCCCTGGATTTTTAGAGGAGCCTCCAGACTGTTTTCCACAGCATCCGTACCAATCTATATTCCCACCAACAGTGCATGTGAGTTCCCTTTTTTCTACATTCTTGGCAACACTTTGTTCTTGTCTTTATGATTTTAGCCATTCTCACAGATGTAAGGTGGTATCTCATTGTGGTTTGACTTGCATTTCTCTGAATAATAATGTTAGTATGTTTTCAATATGTGAATTTTTGATGTTTGAATATGATCTACACTATCTAAATCTTCCCAACATAATATTATTGGGTCATCAGCAATAAGTTACAACAAAAACATTTTCTTAAAGTTTGTTTTCTCCAAAGAGAAGAATCTTGATTTTCAAACTTTATATTAGGTCTTGTCTTTTGATTCCAATTTGGTAAAGTTCCTCAGTAACAATGTATTAAAATGACATATATTTGCTTTTCTCTGGAACCTGTCCAAATGTCCTGTGTTTCTGAAATTTACCAGCACAGTTTGTAAGGTCTTCCAAAGATCTGTCACATGTGGGTTCCCATGTACTTGCTGATGAAGTCATGAACACCAGAGATACTATGTATGTATGCAAAGATGTATGACCAGGCTGAGGGGACAGTTGCTTACTTTGTATCTTTCCTAAATGCACAGGGCAGTTGGGCAGAGTCTGTGAGTTTTCCGCAGCTTTGATCATGTTTTAGACAAACCTCCTTTCTTTGGATATGAAGAAAAGCTTTATGGTGCTAAGATATTTCAGAAATCACTCAGCAGAACAGCAATTAGGGCACATTAAAAGAACAGTAAACCTAAAGATAGAATTTTTCCGTTTGTTTTCTCTACAAACGGTCAAGTCGCTGGTAAATTCCACTGCATAGCATACTAAACAGGCTACTTCTCGGTTATTGATTTTTGTTCTGCTTTGTCTTTCCTAGAATGACTACAAGAAGCTGTCAATGCAGTGCAAAGATTTTGTTGTTGGACTCCTTGATCTGTGCAGAAATACGGAAGAAGTAGAGGCCATCCTGAATGGGGACGTTGAAGTGCACCACAGTGGGGGAGATCTCGCTCGTCCAAATCTCAGCCGTTTAAAACTTGCCATTAAATACGAAGTAAAAAAAGTAAGGTCAGGCTGGAAGCCCCATGTACATTATTTCCGTTTTTCTTAGTGTTGTGTCAGGATGAAGGGCCGACATGATTAGCTTGGGCAGAGTCTTTCTAATCTACAGGTGCATGAGGTGGGTTCTCTTGGTGATCTGAGGAGCCTAGCTGTGAGTCATTTAACTGACTCTACACACCAGTCTTTGAAATCTAGACTTCTTTATGCCACGATTGCTGCTTTCCTTTACTTCACTAATGGTATAAAAATGACTACTTGTGTCCAGATTGTAAGGTATTGGTTATAGGGTAGGAACATCAGTGTTTTAGACCCAGTTCCCTTTCCCATCTGTTGATGTGTTCTGGATCAGGACCCAAAGCCCTGCGATCCCTCCAGCACTGTTTGTGAAATACTTTCAGTCTCTGTCTTCACAGAGCATCCACATTCGTGATTGCTTTCTTAAGTTAAATACCTTTTAAAAAAAGTTTTTAAAGATAGGTTCTATTTTTTAAAAAGTCTATATACATTTTTATTATATAATAAAATTGTCATGGTAAGTTTTCAAGCAGTATAGACATGCCCCTTTCTCTCTTCCCAATTCTTTCTTTCTTTCTTTCTTTCTTTCTTTCTTTCTTTCTTTCTTTCTTTCTTTCTTTTCCCTCTCTTTCTCCCTTCCTTCCTTCCTTCCTTCCTTCTTCCTTCCTTCTTTCTTTTCTTTTCTTTTTTTGTTTTCTTTTCTTTCTCTTTTTCTCTCCTTTTTTACTTTTAAGTAATTTCTTTTTTTAATTTTTTTAAGATTTTATTTATGTATTTGACACAGAGAGAGATCACAAGTAGGCAGAGAGGCAGGCAGAGAGAGAGGAGGAAGCAGGCTCCCTGCTGAGCAGAGAGCCCGATTTGGGCCTCGATCCCAGGACCCTGAGATCATGACCTGAGCCGAAGGCAGAGGCTTTAACCCACTGAGCCACCCAGGCACCCTTTTTAAGTAATTTCTCCGCGCAGTGTGGAACTTGAACTCACAGCCCCAGAATCAAGAGTCACATGCTGCGCGGGCCTCTCTATAGTCCCAGTTCTTTTTTAAAGATTTTATTTATTTGACAGAGAGAAACAGTGAGAGAGGGAACACAAGCAGGGCTGGTGAGAGAGAGAGAAGCAGGCTTCCCGCTGAGCAGGGAGCCCGATGTGGGGCTCAATCCCAGGTCTTCGGGATCATGATCTGAGCTGAGTTGCTTGAGTTGCTTAACCAACTGAGCCACCCAGGCGCCCCAATATAGTCCCAATCCTTAATGGAGAGTAGTTCATCACTAGTATATTCCTCTCCAAATTCATACAAATTTATATCTTGGACATCGTCATCTTAACCAATAAACATGCATCTCATCTTTTCAGAGCCTTTGTTGTTATATTATTATTTCATTTAATCAGCTTATGATTTAAGAGCTTATTGTTCTTTTCAGGTTTTTGTTAATTCAAAATATTTGCTAAGTCTGCCTTCAGAAAAAGTGTACCAGTTTATACACATGCAGCTGTGTATCAGAGGTCTTATTTTTTTCTATTCAAAATGCATGTTATTAAATCTTACTATTCTGAGAAGATAAACATTGTATACTTTAATTATCCTCAAGGTTAACCATCCTTAAGCATTAGTAGTTCATTTATCTAACTTTTCAATATTTTTATCAATTTTTATTTCACATTATTGTGTTTTGTCTATCACATAATGTTGCCTTCTGTCATATGTGACAGTCATTTATAAACATAAATATGTGAGAATAAAAAATTCTGAAAGATAACAAGTAGAATTTTATCATAAAGTTTTCTCAATTGAGAAAGTTTTTAGTACAAGAATAAAAA
Organism: Spilogale gracilis; assembly: GCA_004023965.1. NCBI lineage: Eukaryota > Metazoa > Chordata > Mammalia > Carnivora > Mephitidae > Spilogale > Spilogale gracilis. The sequence goes on along the minus strand of PITA01007437.1, from coordinate 59,164 downwards.
TATATCAATGGAATAGAATATGCAGTCTGGAAATGGACCCATTTACAAATGGGGGTAAGTAAGTATAGCACTGCAGGTCAGTACAGAAAAGGTGATGTGCTTTCTTATTTTTATTTTTTTAAGATCTTATTTATTTATTTGAGAGAGAGAGAGAGCACAAGCAGGGGAGCAGTAGAAGGAGAGGGAGAAGCAGACTCTCTGCTGAGCAGGGAGCCCGATGCGGGGCTCCATCCCAGGACCCTGAGATCATGACCTGAGCTGAAGGCAGACACTTAATGACTGAGCCACCCGGGTATCCCAGTGGTGTGCTTTTTTTTTTTTTTTAAGGTATTTAAACTAACAAAAATATTTAAACATCTGGGCTTGTAGAATCTTTACATCACTCTTTCATTATGAAGAAAACATGTAAGATTCCTTGTGCAAAGCACTGACAAATCTTTTTATAATAAGATTTCAGAAATTTTTCTGTGCCTTCAAGGAAAGCCCCCTAGTCATAAAGGAAGGGTTTAATAAGTTGAAATCTTCAAATGTATATAACACATATTAGAACCTCCTGCCACCTTCTTTGATGCCTGCCAACTGGGTGCTTTATGGTTGCTCTCTCTCCAACAATGCTTTTCACTGGAGACTAGAACACAGGAAGGCAGTTTCTGAACTTCTCTCTAACCAGGCGATCTTCCCTGCTAGTTTGTAGCGCATCCGAACTGTCAGCAACAGCTTCTGTCCATCTGGTATGAGAACCTGTCCGGTCTCCGGCAGCAGACGATGGCGGTGAAGTTTCTGGTGGTCCTCGCTGTGGCTGTCGGATTGCCCTTCCTGGCCCTCATCTACTGGTTTGCTCCGTGCAGCAAGGTAAGTCTGAGAAGCCTGCATTTGCACCAGCTCCTACAAGTCTGTCCCGCTGTGTAGATCCCAGCTGGCCTAGCAGGGGAAATTCCCTCTCCCACGTGAAAATCTCATGGAAGTCACAGCTGGGCTGAAATAATATTGTTGTTTTTAATATTATAAAAATAACATCTATTTGCTATAGGAAATAGAGGGGAAAGTGGATAGAAAATTAATTTGTTGGGGCACCTGGGTGGCTCAGCCATTAAGCGTCTGCCTTCGGCTCAGGTCATGATCCCAGAGTCCCGGGATCGAGCCTTGCGTTGGGCTCCCTGCTCTGTGGGAATTCTGCTTCTCCCTCTCTCACTCCCTCTGCCTGTGTTCCCTCTCTCCCTGTCTCTCTCTCTCTCTCTGTGTGTGTCAAATAAGTTAAATAAAAAACTTTAAAAAAAAAAAAAAGAAAGAAAGAAAATTAACCTGTAATCTCACCATGGCTGAGTCGAGAAAGAAGACTGAGTTACTATTCAGTACCTTACCTTTCCATCCCCCTGTAGGAAATAATCATATATTTCCATAAATTTTAATGAGGTCATAGTATGTATTGCGCAGTTATTTCAAATATAATCATAAAAGATAAATACTTTTATTCCTCCTCTGGCAAAATTTGAGATGAAAGTTCTTCATCTTGTATTTATTTTGCCTAACATGACCAGATAAATCTTATTTTAAAGAACAATCATGTCCACACTAATGTGATGCTTGTGTCAGTGAAGAATATTATTTTAGGGACAGAGCACACTGTAAGGGGACAGCAAATCCATCTGCCCGGACTGTGGTGGAAAGCATGAGTTCGAATAGACCCCTTTCCTAAGCCTGACAGTTCAGTCTGTAACCCAGTTGACCTGTCGTTCCTGGAACAGGCACAGGATTCTGTTCTGCATTGACAACAACCTTATTCTTCATGGTTTTGAAGCCACATTTCTGGAATGGCTAAGTCTCATCTCGGCAAGGCAGACTGAAATAATTCTACAGCTCTGTGGCTAGGATGTCTGTCGGACCGCCGTGTGGAAATGCCAGTCGAATCCTCGCTGTTCTTGACAGGGCGGGCTCATTTTCAAACACCGGTAGTGGGTGGACGCAGACACCTGTGTCTCCAAGCCCAACATGTTGTCTTCTGATTACTTCATCACACATTTGATGTGTTAGCTTGAAGGGACCTTTCTTAATGGGTACTGGTGACCGTTGGTGTCAGGCTTCCTGCACAGAGGGAGCGGCAGAGTTCCTTCCAGCGCGGCGATGGGAGCTGCCGGAAACTGTTTCTTCCTGTGCATAAAATCTGTCATTTCCCTTAAAATATACATAAGGCCCCCAAATTGAGCTTCTATAAGTAAAACATAAGTGATGGGAAGAGTGAGATTTACTAGAATGAGAAATTAGGAGCACAGATCATCTTCTAAAAATTTACGATGCTTCTGTTCTTCCCTTTGTCATAGGGATGACAGATTTCACTCTGAAACAGAAATTCTGAATGATTCTTATGGCCCCCGGGCCACATCTGTATGTGCGGGTGTTCTCTTCTTCCCTTACGTTTCCTGAGTGTCCGGAGATCTGCAGCTGAACTGAGTGAGTGGGGGCAGAGGTGCTCAGAATCACCCTCGTTCCCTGATGACTCTGTGATCAGTTCAAGTGTAGTATCTTTCCAGACTCATTGTCCTTCTCCATCCACATCCAGAGGGTTCAAGCCCTTGATGCCTTCCAGAAGGCTGGGTTTGTTGACAAGAGACTATTTTTTGTCAAGCCTTAGAGTTTGTTAGATTTTTACTGAATCCTCATTAACCTGATTTCCTTTACTATTTCTTCTTCCTTGGTCATGTTTCTTTTCTGGCATCTATTTTCTATACTCATTTATGAACCCTGAGGCAAATAATTAAATTAAAGGACACTGTCAAGGTATTTTTTTTTAATCTAAATTCTATTTTCCTGCCTGTTATTTAGCCTTTGAAGTATGATCATCAAGTTGGTTTTCACAGTTTTTCCCTTAGCAATAAACATAAACATTCACAGGGTATGGGAGAATATTTGTGTAAGCTATATTAATGCTTTTATTTGAAATACTATTTTAGGGGTGCCTAGGTTGTTCAGTCATTCAACATCTGCCTTTGGCTCAGGTCATGATCCTGGGGTCCTGGGATTGAGCCCCACACTGCTTCTCCCTCTCTCACTTCCCCTGCTTGTGTTCCCTCTTTCACTGTGTCTCTATCAAATAAATAAATAAAATCTTTTAAAATAAAATATAAAATACTATTTTAAATGCTAGGGGCACCTGAGTCGCTCAGTTGGTTAAGCACCTGACTGGATTTCAGCTCAGGTCATGATCTCAGGGTTCTGAGTTCAAGCTCTGTGCTGGGCTCCATGAATGGAATACTATGCAGCCATCAAAAATTTGAAATCTTGCCATTTGCAACAACATGGATGGAACTAGAGGGTAAGTCAAATAAGTCACTCAGAGAAAGACAATTACCATATGCTCTCACTGATTTGAGGAATTTGTCAAACAAGACAGAAGATCATAGGGGAAGGGAGGAAAAAAATGAAACAAGATGAAACCAAAGAGGGAAAAAAACTTTAAGAGACTCTTGGTCTTGGGAAACAAACTGAGGGTTGCTGGTGTGGGGGGATGGGAGGGAGGGATGGGGTGGCTGGGTGATAGACATTGAGGAGGTTATGTGCTATGGTGAGTGCTGTGAATTGTGTAACACTAATGATTCAGAGACCTGTGCCTTGGAAGTAAATAAAACATTATCTGTTAATTAAAACAAAAAGGTACTACTTTAAGTACTTAGCAGTTTCCAGCACATTCATGAGAGTTAAGCCAGATCAGACTGCAGGCTTGAGCACCTTGACAGAGTTCTTGTGTCCTTGTAAAGTTGGTTTTCTTTCCTCAAATCTGCATTCTTCCTGCAGGACGTGTTGTGTGTGTGTGTGTGTGTGTGTGTTTTTAAGATTTTATTTATTTATTTGACAGAGAGAAACACAGCTAGAGAGGGAACACAAGCAGAGGGAGTGAGAGAGAGAGAAGTAGACCTCCCGCCGAGCAGGGAGCCCCATGTGGGGCTCGATCCTGAGACTCTGGCACCATAACCCAAGCGGAAGGCAGCCACTCAACCAACTTAGCCACCTAGGCGCCCCCAGAAAGATTTTTCTTTACTTGGTTTCTTTTTCCACCATAACTCAAATGTTTTATGCTCATTACAAGAACAGGTCATGTTGTGACTTCAAATCATTTTAGCTTAAGCTTGCTCCAAACTTTTTTTAAAAATGTTTTATTTAAATTCAGTGAATTAACATAGAGTATATTACTGGTTTCAGAGGCAGGGGTTAGTGACTCATCAGTTGTGTACAACACCCAGGGCTCATTCCATCAGGTGCCCTCCTTCATGCCCATCCCCCAGTGACCACACCCCACCACCTCCCCTCCAGCAACTCTCAGTTTGTTTCTTGAAATCAAGAGTCTTATGGTTTATATCCCTCTTTGATTTCTTCTATTTTATTTTCCATCCCTTCCCCTATGTTCCTCTGTTTTGTTTCTTAAATTCCACATCTGAGTGAAATCATATGGTATGTGTCTTTCTCTGACCGACTTGTCTGTTTACAATGGAGTACCACTCAGCCATAAGAAAGAATGAAATCTTGCCATTTGCAATGACCTGGATGGAACTAGAGGGTGTTTTGCTGAGCAAATTATGTCATTCAGAGATTGCTTCAACCTTTTCTGTTCCTATTGGTATTTGGCAGTTAGGTATTTAGTCATCAATAAGTACTTGAAAAATAGTATACAACATCCGAAGCCAAGTATTTCTTTCAACACTTACCCTCAACAATTTATCAGGTGCATCAGTTATTCACATTATTGGTAAGTCCCCTTCTTTACAGTTTTTTTCTTTTAGAAATTTGTTAGCAGCTGAGCATATGAAGATGACAGATTTTACTAAAATGGGTAGCTCACTTCAATTCCTAAAGTCCACTGAATGGTGCCAGAATCTCTCTTTGTTTAAAGAGAAACACAACCCTCAAAGATTTTTAATAATAAATAGAGGGTATGGGGGTGGTGAGATGGTTCAGTCAGCTGAGTGTCAGACTCTTGGTTTCCACTCACGTAGTGATCTCAGGGTTGTGAGATCGAGCCCTGTGTGGGGCCCCATGGTCAGCGGGCAGTCTGCAGGACATTCTCTCCCTCTGTGCCTCCACCTGCTTACACCGTCTCTCTTCTCTCTCTCTCAAATCTTAAAAAGAAAGAAAAGAAATAAAGGGTTATGAACATCCAAACATACCATCTCAGTTTTCTGCCAACCAAATTCTTTTTTTTTGTTTGTTTGCTTTTTTTTTTTCTTTAAACTAGCACATTTCATGAGCAGCAAAGATGCCTGTTTTGATTCTCCTCTCCCTTTTCTGAATCAGACCAAGAAGGGCCACACCCCAGTGGAGGAGAGAGCCAGGAATCTCACGCTCTGCTCCGAGGGACATCACGCTGACTTTACGTGTGTCCAGGAAAGTTCAGAACCCTCTGCCCTGTGGCCCACCCCACTGTGGGCTGCTTTGTTCTCAACCCCATTTTTATCCTCAACTTTTTAGCAGAAACGTAGTTCAGAACAAGAGGTGAAAGAAATCAGACCTACCTTGTCACTCACTTGTTCTTGCTTCACCCTTGTTTGACTACTTGAGGTTTCTATTTAAACAGGATCTTTAAAAACACAAACAGAATATACTCTTTGATTCAAGCTAATGAGCCTTCTTACAGAAGTATGATTTTTAGGCATTTTTACAACAGATTTTTATGAAGTGACTATGGATTGGCTCTGCAGGCTAAGTGTATCTAATTCTGTGGATCCAATGACCTAAAGCAGGTGAGCTAGGTCTAGACAGACAGAGGGCAATGAATACCTGAGCATACATCCTGATACTCTGCCTGGCATCAGATTCTCATATCAAGAGAAAAGAGATGAGGGTGCCTGGTGGCTCAGTCGGTGAAGTGTCTGCCTTCAGCTCAGGTCATAATCACAGGGTCCTGGGATTGAGCAGCGCATTGGGCTCCCTGCTCAACAGGGAGTCTGCTCCCTCAGCCCTCCTCATCCCTGCTCATCCTCACTCACACACTCTCACTCTCTCTCTCATGCTCTTTCCCTCAAATAAAATCTTTTTTAAAAAAGAGAGGAGAGACTAAACTGTATGATTTACCTCACCTTTAACTTTTATGATTTTGAAAAACGGACAAGTGTGGTCTGTAGGAACAGAGAACATGGATCACACCCCTTCCATGACAGCATTTAACATTTTTCAATAGGAGACCACCTTCTTTTATTTTTTCTCAAAGAATCAACCTGTCTCTGTACTATAATGAAAAAATACGCAGTTGTTTGTAAACCCCACAGAAGCGCCACTGTGAGCCAGGAACGTGGGCTTTCAGACTCCAGCTGCCCCACTCAGGAGCTGTGCGATGTCTCTCCAGTTTCCGTTTCTCCCTTCTTCTGATTCTCTATGTGGCATTTTAGTGGCACCTGTCCTCAGACTGTTGTCACGGTGACACGAGTAGACAGAATGTGGCCCTGAAGTCACACCTGGCACAGAAGAGGGCTGGCCAGGTATTGGTGGTGTTACTAATTTACACACTTTTCTGTTGAAATCCATTCAGTTGAAGATCTATGGAAAACAATGAGCTGTCGCCTAGGAAAAACGGCACATACATACTGAGCCGTTCAGCATTTCAGGGGAGCCCTGGAGACTCATCCGGACACACCCCCGCCCTTTGCCCACCCCCCACCCCCCGAGGATTCATGTGTCTCCCACACAGAAGCTCATCTTGTGCTGTGGGAGCCCAGGAGTTCTGCCTGCCTCCGTGTTTCCCACGAAGAGCCTGATTTTCACATCGTCTAGTTACTCCCTGCCACTCAGCTCAGGAAGGAATGAACCTGGAACCTGAAGTTCACATGTTGGGCTTTTTAAAGGCAGCACCGTTCTGGGTCATTTTTCTGAATACCTCATGGGAACTGCCTGACATCGGGAACCTCGTGCTCGTGCTTCTCCGATTAGCGGTGCACCAGCCCTGCAGCCTCACACACGTCCAGGTCACCGACAGATGCCCGTGCGGACAAGCCCGCAGGGCAGACCGGACCAGCTCCGAGTCGATTCTGCTCCAGACTGTCACTGCCGCTTCCTCGATACTTCATACCCATGAAATTAGTCTGGTGTTCATGAAAAATGATGATACTATACTCTGCTTTTGGTCATAAAATATTTTGTCAGTATTACATAATATTTTAAGATCTTAAGTATCAGGTCTTTAAAAAAATTTTATTTACTTATTTGACAGAGAGAAACACAGCGGGAGAGGAAACCAAGCAGGGGGAGTGAGAGAGGGAGAAGCAGGCTTCCCGCTGAGCAGGGAGCCTGATGTGAGGCTCGATCCGGGGTCTCCGGGATCATGACCTAAACTGAAGGCAGTCACTTAACGATTGAGCCACCCAGGCGCCCCTGTAACTTAAGTATCAGTTAATAGGAAAGTGGACCGATTGAATTATAAATCGAAAGCTTCAGCATATGTAGATAAGGGATGGCACCCACATTTTCAAACAGGGTAAAGAATTACTATTCCTTCATCAGTTCTGTGAATATACATAATTATCTTGGAACACTGGAATGCACAGATAGTTACTCTTGCGTACATGCATGTGTGTGTTGCCAAGTGTGGAAGACAAAGATCCTCTTTCACTCTGTGTTTGGCAGATGGGGAAGATCATGCGTGGACCGTTCATGAAGTTTGTGGCTCACGCTGCGTCCTTCAGCATCTTCCTGGGACTGCTCGTCATGAATGCAGCTGACAGATTTGAAGGCACCAAACTCCTTCCCAACGAAACCAGTACAGATAATGCAAAACAGCTGTTCAGGATGAAAACCTCCTGCTTCTCTTGGATGGAGGTGCTCATTATATCCTGGGTAGTAGGTAAAGACTAGTGTTCCGTCGCGGTTTGTGCATGCATGTGGTCTTTGCAGAGGCTGAGCCCTTCACACATCAGGTGCACAGATGCACCTGTCTCTGTATGCGGGAGGCATGCACCGCACACCGGGACTGTCTGTGTGTGTTTAACGTGTGGTTATCTTGCGTTCATTATCGGGGCACCGTCTTCCCATGCACCATGGGCTTCCTTAAGTTCCAAAGAAAAACCTGGAAGAAAACAGTAGGATAGTGTTCATCAAATCTGGCCAGGGAGGAAGTACTGCTGTCCATATTTTGGAAGAGCTGGGACTTGACATTTAAAAACAACCATATGATTTTAGTTGAGATTTAGTAGGAACCGAGCTAATAGTCACTGAAATTTATTAAACAGCTATTATGTGCGGACATGTTCAAAGCACTTTCCATCCATCAGATCGCACAGTTCTGTAATCTGTAACGTGACACTAAGAGCTATTTTATAGTGTTTGCCCCACCAGGTCAGTGAAGCAGAAAGAAAGCTTAACGACCGCACTGTTTGTGTTTGGAGTCAGTCATACCCATGGCTTGTTGTTACATAGAATGCAAATGAGACAGGTATTTCAATCGGATGTTCGTGAAAGAACAAATTCAATAGTTAGCTGGTGCCTTTGTTAGGTAAGGTGGGTCCCCAGGTGAATCCTCCCCTTGCAGGGAAGGAAGCCAAGCGTGGGGGTCAGGTCAATATGAAAATCGATGGCTGAACCCCACGTGACAAATATTTGAGGTGTTATTAGGATAATATGAACACATACAGATTGGGCATCCGAGGCTGAGTGAGGTGGAATATAGAAAGGGCAGAAAAGGCCTCCCTGGACAGTAACTTCCATCTAAGACTTTGGAGTTAGGGCAGTGTCACCAGACTGAGCGGGACCTAAGGACACTACAAGGCCTGGGAACATTGCCTGTGAAGCTGTGGAGCCAGGATGGCTCCCTGAAATGACAGGTGGTGGGCCCCGCTGGAGCAGGGGTGCCTGTCCGGAGGTGCCCTCTCCCCCGCTCCCCCTCTCCCCCCCCCCCCCGCTGGAGCAGGGGTGCCTGTCCGGAGGTGCCCTCCCTCCGCTCAACCCCCTCCCTCCACCACCACAGGTGCCTGCCTGGAGATGCCCTTCCTCCACCCCTTCCACTCACAACCACCCTCCCCGCCCAGCACAGGTGCCTTCAATGGGGAGGGTGGCAGTAGGTCGGGTGGCGAGATGGTGATGGTGGCTTTTGCACTGGGGACAGGCCTGTGGAAGCAGGGGTGGAGGAGGTTCACTGCACCCAGAGGGAGTCGTTTGGACTCCGTCCTGATTGCTGGGTGGTGGCTGCATGTCTCTGAGGGGCCGGGGACAGACAGACGGTCCTACCTGGAACATGAAAAGCTGATGTGTAGGCCTGGGTTGTGGTTGGCTTTGAAGCACAGGTGGGATTTTCAGGTGAAAGTGTCCACCACTGAATACTGGAAGGCTCAGCACTGCATCACCTTAGAGGAAGAAGGAGGGCTTGGTTTGTCATGGTTTCTTTCTAAATTTAGCTGACATTTACCAGATACCTTCAAACTATGAGAAATAAATTACATTTCACTGTGAGCATTGGGTCTAAAATAATAGTCTAAAATTGGGTCTAAAATAATGAACATTGCTTTTATGTCATTAAACTAACTGCCTACATGCTGGTTTGTGTGTGTTACGTATACAACGCAGTGCTTGGCACATAGGGTATGTTTAATAAATTTCAGATAATAATTATTTTTTTTTAAAGATTTTATTTATTTGACAGAGAGAAACACAGCCAGAGAGGGAACACAAGCAGCAGGAGGGAGAGAGGGGAAGCAGGCTTCCCGCCGAGCAGGCAGCCCGATGCGGGGCTCGATCCTGGGACTCCAGGATCATGCCCTGAGCTGAAGGCAGAGGCTTAATGACTGAGCCACCCAGGTGCCCCAGATAATTATTATTATTAAACTTTTCCTTAGGAGTTCATATGTTACTTTTAGGGGCAGCCAGGTGTAAGTGTCGAGCTCAAGTGTTCTTTATTTTTTTAAGATTTTATTTATTTATTTGAGAGGGAGAGAGAGAGCATGAGTGGGCACAGAGAAGCAGACGTCCCGCTGAGCGGGGACTTGGCATAACTTACCTGCCAGGGGCCCCTGAACATCTTTTAAATTCACTTGTGTGTATAGAATCAACGGATTAAAGATTGTTGTTTGATGGGGCACCTGGGTGGCTCAGTTGGTGAAGCGTCCAATGCTTGACACCAGCTCAGGTCTTGATCTCAAGGTTCTGAGCTCAGACTCTGAGTTGGGCTCCAAGCCGGGTGTGGAGACTGTTGATTGTTGATTGAGCAGTCTCGAGCTTTGTCCAATTGTCTTCTGGTGATCCGCCGCTATGGCCGGACTGAGGTCTGTGGGTACATGGGAGTTAGGGATGGATGGGTGGGCTGTGGCCCGATTTTGAAGGGTTTCGAATGGGAGGTGGAGACCTTTCAAAATGACTTTGTTTTATTGACGAGCCAAGGCTGGAATGAAATTGAATTGGATCTCTTTTAACCCCTTTCAAATGCAGGCATGATATGGGCTGAATGTAAAGAAATCTGGACGGAAGGCCCCAAGGAATACTTATTTGAGTTGTGGAATATGCTTGATTTTGGTATGTTAGCCATCTTTGCAGCATCATTCATTGCAAGATTCATGGCATTTTCGCATGCTTCCAAAGCCCAGCGCATTGTTGATGCAAATGACACTCTGAAGGACTTGACCAAAGTCACGTTGGGAGACAATGTGAAATATTACAATTTGGGTGAGTTTTGGAGTATGCAGTCAATGTAAGTTAATAAAAAATGCAGAGTTTTCCAATAAAAGCAAGGCAGTCGGTGTTCGGTCACTACTCAGTTGTCACAGAATTCCTGGCTTCTTTGGAAGCATCTGTGTTTGAAGGAGCACGCTCTCATCTCCTGTATGTGGTCTTTCTCCTGGCTGGAAACCTCTGGATCCCAAGAATCCTCAGCTTCCTCTCTCTCGGACCAGTTGGCCCACTGCCGTTATGAAAGCCTCTCTTATGTCTTTGATTATTTTTCTTTGTCTATTAAAGATAGCACATGTGTGAGTATGACTTCCATTTAAGGCACTAAACTATGCAACCGCAAGGGACCGACTGGTGGGATCCTGGATGGTTCCTCATAAGTCACACGGCTGTTCCCCAACAAGTCTTTGAACTCGAGGGGAAACCAAACAGAAAGCTGGGAGGCCAGGTCCCAACCTCTAATGCTGATCAAGTTCAAGGTGGACAAGCTAGTGCTGAGTCTCTTAGGCAAGGGGCTTGGTATAATTGCCCCCAGAATGAGGCAGATGGATCGCTGGGTCTCCAGGCAGCAATGGACAGAGCAGCAGGTGTGAGGTGGTGTGAGATGCCTTCATGGAGGAGCAGAAGAGGTTCTTGGGAGAAAGAGGATGTCACTCAGCACGGTGCACTCAGTTACCCAGCCTCCCCTGTAGCAGCCAGAGGAGGCATTCCACCTGCCAGGAGGAAGGGGAGTCAGGGATAGAAACAGATTTGAGGAGGTGCTTAGGGGAAGTCCCTCCTTGAAGAATCCTGAGGTGGGGACAATAGATCCCTTTTGAATACTTTTTTCAAATGCCCTGGTAAGAAATCAGTTAGCGTTTGGTGGACATCTCTGTAGGTTTCTTGGCTGGATCATGTACAGATCTCCTTACTCACATTTCTTTTTATTTATTTTATTTTATTTATTCATTTGACAGAGATCACAGGTAGGCAGAGAAGAAGGCAGAGAGAGAGGAGGAAGCAGGCTCCCTGCCGAGCAGAGAGAGCCCAATGCGGGCCTTGATCCCAGGACCCCGAGATTATGACCTGAGCTGAAGGCAGAGGCTTAACCCACTGAGCCACCAGGCGTCCTTTATTCGCATTTCTTAATATTTATTTTAATGGTTAACATTTTTTCAATACACAGAATTTTAAAATGTGATAGCTGCCTATTTATATATACTATAACTCATAGACTTAGTATAAAATAGGAAACTGCTTTGACTAGTTTTTTTGTATCCCTGATTTCACTTCCCAGCAAATATGCAAAAATAATCCTATTTCTTCTCTTTCTTGCACACTGTTTTGCATCTTTCTTCATAATGGTTTCTTAATTGGGTTTTGACGACCAGATAGAATAATGCCAGAAAAAGGGAAAAAACGAATTGTTGCTACATTTTTGTGGGAAAATAGACTTATTTGAGCGACCAATACAAATTACTTGTTGTAGGTTGAAGGACTACCAGCACTCTGCACACCCCGGATGACATTATAGTGGGGTTGTAAGTTGAAGGTGAAATAATAAGCACTACCCCTTATGTAGTGCCCAAGAGTGTTCTAAGCACCAAATATATGTCAGCTTATTGAACTTTCAAGTAGATGAGAGAGGGAAAGTGATAGTGTCTCATTTTTAAAGATGGGAAAATTGGGGTGCCTGGATGTTTCAGTTGCTTAAGCCTCTGCCTTGGGCTCAGGTCATGATCTCAGGGTCCTGGGATTGAGTCCTGCATTGGGCTTCCTGCTCAGCAGGGATCCTGCTGCCTGGCCCCCTGCCCACTGCCTGACCCTCTGCCTACCTGTGATCTCCCTCTATGTCAAAAAATAAAATCTTAAAAAGAAAAGATGGGAAAATAATATTAAGAGAAATTTAAATAAAGGGGAGTCTAAATAAAATTGACCAGTTTTCACACACACACACACACACACACACACACACACACACACACACAGGAATTTCTATAGATACTGAGTCCCTCGTTTGAGCTTTTAACCATTATGCTGTATTTTTATGGAAAATTTCCAGCAAATCAGGAAGATCATCTTATAATTCAGAAGCTTCAGTATGCTCAACCCTTAAAGATCACATTTCCATCAGATATTTGATTGCTAATGTTATATTCCTTTGGCATAAAAGAAGTTACCTAAGTACACGACTTACAGAAACTCATGATAAATTCTTGTCTTTCGTCTTTCCTAGCCAGGATCAAGTGGGACCCCTCTGATCCTCAGATCATATCTGAAGGTCTTTATGCAATTGCTGTAGTTCTGAGTTTCTCAAGAATAGCTTATATTTTACCAGCCAACGAAAGCTTTGGACCTCTGCAGATATCACTGGGGAGAACGGTGAAGGACATCTTCAAGTTCATGGTCATTTTCATCATGGTGTTCGTGGCCTTCATGATTGGGATGTTCAACCTCTACTCCTACTACATTGGTGCAAAACAAAATGAAGCTTTCACAACGTACGTGATCTCAGATGTTCTGATGGTGGGGCCTGTCAACTAACTAAATGTTAGCTTAACAGGGTTCCTAGATGTCCCTGGGGTGGATGATGTTCTGGTAAAGACGTCATCTCATTCTCTTTAGCAGACTGAGAGGATTTGTAAATGAATTGGAAGAACTCAAAAACATAGGCAGTTTCCTAATACGAAGTCATTATAGCGAACGTTTTTAGTGCCAGTTATTCTGGCAAAATACCTCACTCACATCACCTTATTCTCTCTTTCACAAAAAGAAGAAACTGAAGCTCAGAAAAGTCATATAACTTGTTCAGTGCTACAGAGCTGCTAGCCTGCAGAAAGGCTGAGACCTGAGTCCTTGTCCAGGACTTGAGCCCCTGCGCTCTGACCTACAGCGCGTTCTGCCCATCAGAGACACTTGGGTACTGGGAGGACCGCTACTTTCCTAGCCCAGTGCCAGATCTTATCACTGAGAAGATCCAGGTTGTCCACAGTTGACGCGAGTTATGACTTAGGTTCCCTATGGCCACAAGGGTGTATTTTTATAAAGTATGCTTAGAATCGATTACTCAAATGTTGGGTCGTCCGTGTTACAGTGAAAAGCATCGACTGAAACAGAAGATATTGTTAGCCATAGTCTTATCAAGTAGAGTTCATCAGAGAGATGAAAGCAGCCCAGCTAAGCTGAGGGGCTTCACCTTGGTCAGTAATTACGCATAACGCATTGGCACTCCTACCCAAGACTCGCCAGTGATGTTGATAATACTGTCTTTGTTTATATTGTCCTATTTTCCTTAAGACATACATTGTTATTATCTATTTATTGGACATGAGTAGAAGTACTAATAAGCAAGAAACCTATTGGGACTCCAACGAATTGTATTATTTTTATTAAATAATATATTTAACACTTCCATTGCCAAGGCTATGGGTTGCTTAATGTGGCTATCTGTGGTTATGAAGTTACGTTAATAGCATTTTTAAGTGGTTATTATGTGCCAGATTTTGAGCTGAGTGCTTCATCCCTGCAACTATGTGGGAAATAAAAGTTATTGTACCCATTGTACAGAAAACAGGTTCAGGGAAGTAAAGAATTTTCTCATGAATATCTGATGATTTGCAAAGACACTTAATCAACCCACTTTTATTATGGGTTTATTGTCATTTATGCACTCTGCTATTTCCTTTCTCTCTTTATTTTTCCCCAGGGTGGAGGAGAGTTTTAAGACCCTGTTCTGGGCTATCTTTGGACTTTCTGAAGTGAAGTCAGTGGTCATCAACTATAATCACAAGTTCATTGAAAACATCGGTTATGTTCTTTATGGGGTCTATAATGTCACAATGGTCATTGTTTTGCTCAACATGCTAATTGCAATGATCAACAGTTCATTCCAGGAAATTGAGGTATAATTTCTGTACATTTGTGTGCTCTGTGACCACATGTTTGGACTTATTTCAGGCATCACCTCAGTAACGTTGTTCCTTTTCCTCTTTTGTTCTTCACCTGTTTTATATCCTTGTCTGCCTAGTAATCTAGAAAATTTTAACTCTCTGCTTAAAGAGAAATGTTGTCTGAAGCAGTATTTAAAAAAAAAAAAAACAAGAAATAAAACCTTAGAAATACTACGTCAGCTTGAATTTATATTTTATTAAAAAATTGCTTACAAGTTCTACTAGTCTCCAGATTTTTTTGTAGTGATGTTCAAAATTGACCCTTTCCTGAATTTAGAGTGATAGAGTAAGATTTTATTCCAGAAATTTTGGTGAAATGTTTGATCTCCTGCAGAACTAGTTAATCAGATTTATGATCTCCTACAGGTCAAAAGAGTAATTTTTCATGATAATTTTTTTTTAATGTAGAAAAATACGTTTCTATCTTTCAGGGTATTTATAAACATATGCACATTTTGAGATGTTTTGTTCTGTAAGTCTGGTAAAATTTCAGACAGGTTTTGGAAAGAGTGAATAGAACTTTAACATGTAAGAAAAATCTTGGACTGGTCTTTGGGGCCTGAGAGTGTTTTCCGACATTGAGCTACACGGCGTTCGACGCTGTCTTTGCTGAACCATCATGTGTGTTTGTACAGGACGATGCTGATGTGGAATGGAAGTTTGCAAGGGCCAAACTTTGGTTTTCCTACTTTGAGGAGGGAAGAACTCTACCTGTTCCTTTCAACCTGGTGCCAAGTCCAAAGTCCCTCTTTTATCTCTTACTGAGACTTAAAAAATGGATTTCCGAGATGTTCCAGAGCAGTAAGAAAGGTTTCCAAGAGGATGCAGAGAGGAACAAGGTAATTTGACTTGATAATTTAAAATTATATCATTAAACACAAGGATCATTAAAACCACTGTACTACATCCCTTTAAAAAGGCGTGTCCAGTCATTCCCAAATCAGCATGGTCCTTTGGCTTGTGTCTGTCCAATAGGCGCTCCCTATACATTTCCTACATAAAAGAATGTGGGAAAAGTTCATGAAATAGAGCTGTAATACTGTGTCTTCTGTGATGGGCACCCTGTTTGCGGTTCTGGCTTCATGCCCCCACCTCACCTTCAGTTCACACAGGACGGGGAAGCATCAGCAGCTGACTATGACCTAGGAGAAGTTGACAGACTCTTAACTTCTACACTGAAAACTTCAGCAATCAATGACTCGCATGGAATATGGGAGACTAGGCTCAGCATTAAGTGGTTCAAGAAAGAAAGATGGAAGGGTGCTAACTGGAAACAATTTTCCTGTGCGGCTGTACCGTCTCAAGAAGCCATAGAGACATACATCCCGTAGATGAGTGGGTGGCATGTTCACAAGTGTTCCAAGCACAGGGGGAATGTTGTGTGGAAGTGTGTATGGGGTGGGGACCATCGTCTACACCCAGGAGGAGCACCAAGAGATAGATTCATTCAGAGGAGAAGGGCCAGTGTGCGGACAGGTGTGGCTGAGGTGTCGTAGGATGGGGAATGGAAGGAACTGGCTGTCACATCCAGAGAAGGAGGATTGAAGGGGAACAAGGTAAAGGTCTGTAGAATTCCCAATTTTGACGAGAGTGTATGCTTGGGTTTTCTTTGATCTCTTCAAAAACAGGAAGAGAGCAATGGGCAAAAGTTACAAATAATTCAATTTTAGTTTTATGTAAAAACAAACTTATCAGGGGTGCCCGGCTGGCTCAGTCATTAAGTGTCTGCCTTCAGCTCTGGTCATGATCCCAGAGTCCTGGGTTCGAGCCCCACATTGGGCTCCCTGCACAGGGGGAACTCTGCTTCTCCCTCTCTCACTCCCCCTGCTTGTGTTCCCTCTCTAGCTGTGTTTCTCTCTGTCAAATAAATGAATAAAATCTTTAAAAAAACAAACAAACATATCATAACAAAATCTATCCAACAGAGAGGGCTGTCTTGTGAGGTACTGAGTTCCCCATGATTGCAAGCAATTAATAAATGCTAGATGACCAATATGAGGAGCTTTTAGCATATCTTCCTACGGTGAGTCGGCAGTTGAGTTGAATGATTTTAATAGTTTCTTTTACAATTCTAAGATTCTATCACTGATAGAAAAGAGAAACCTTCTAATTTCTGCTCTGTTTTGCCACTCACCACTTGGGGTTCTCAAGTAAATGATAATAAGCTCTCTGAGCTTCGGTTTCTCCAGCTGTGCTGTGAGAATTTATAGCTACACCATAAAGATAAATAAGTCTATAAAAGTGCTTTGAGAATTATAAAGTCTTCTTTAAAAGTAGTTATTATTATACTATTTGTGTGAAATTTTTGGAAAAATATATCATTTACTTCATTCTTTCAGTGTCTGACATCTAGAACTCAGTGAGCTGGTGGGAGGAATATTTCTCCCTTTACTTTTAAGTGTGGCACTTACAGGTCTAATTATAACTGCAACCTGAAGGGCACTGGGGGGCTCTGTTGGCTGAGCGTCTGATTCTTGATTTCGGTTCAGGTCGTGATTCAGGGTCATGAGATCGAGTCCAGGGTCAAGCTCTGCACTCAGTGGGGAGTCTGCTTGAGATTCTTTCTCTTTCCCTTTCCTTCTCCCTCCGTCCCCATAAATATATGTAGTGAAAAGAAAAGAAAAAAGAACTGCAACCTGAGAGAACTTATTGTCCAGGTGAAGTTTCTAAGTGTTTACCAACAGGAGGAGCCCAGTAAGAACATGTTTCTCTTGAACCTTGCTATATAATTAGACTGGGTGGCTTTTAAAATATGGAACTAAAGAATGAAGTTGTTTTGTAATTCTCAATGTAGAATTTGCAATTGTATTCATATTACTATCTATTTATAGTTTTATTTTTTTCTATCTATTTTTAAAAGAGAAATGAAGAAAAGAAATTTGGGATTTTGGGAAGTCATGAAGACCTTTCAAAATTACCACTTGACAAAAAACAGGTAAGATCACATTTGAAAATACAGTCATGCATCTGACCAGGCTCAGGTTTTCAGAGAAAAGGACAAATGTTCAGAAGCAATTTCAAGAAACACGTAATAGAATCATGAATGAACATAACTATTTTAAAAAGGCCTCAAAGAATCTGTTATTGAGAGGTGAAAATCATCAGCATGTATATTTAAGAATTACATGTATATTTAAGACAGATATTAGATGTATATTTCTGGGTACTTGTAGGTAGTGAAATATAGGAATAGTGATGGGAGGAAGGCAGAATTAGAAGGGTGGAGGAACTCATCGGACTGAGGGGAATAGGACTAGGGATGCGGCATCAGTGCAGGGGTCCAGACACACCTGTCACGGCTGGTCAGGGAATTCAGGGCCCACTGTCATCTGTGGGGCTCCTAAGGCCAGTGCGCCCTGCAGGTGTGTAAGCTCCTAACATGGGGCAGTAGCCTTCCCACTGTGAGGACATGGGCTTCCTCCTCTTAGCAGGCACATGGTAGGGGCATGACCCACACTGGTCAGCGAGGGGCATTCTCATTCGAAGGGTGGGGTGTCTGGTAGGACTTGTGTTCAACTGCACATCATAAATGGAAGCCTCGAGGCAGTTTAAAGCAGACAGCTTTGTGTCCCTCTCTCACCAAAGTCCTCAGACTGCTCAGGGTGGGGGTTCCGTGGTTCTCCGGGGTTTGTTGTAGTCACATGCAGATGACAGCTTCGTGTCTCCACATCACAGAGGAGACCGGGCCACAGCTCTCCAGCTGCCTCTGCCTGGGCTCAGAAGTGTGCCGCGGGCCTCCCTGTGGGGACACATGCCCGGGACAAGGGCCGTTTGGCTTTGTTTTCAGGCTAGGTCTGTTACCTCCCCCAGCAAGTTAGGAATGCTAGGAATATTGAGAAGGTATTGATCAGAGTACTTGGAAGACTGGGTTCTCAGCTCACCTCTGCCCCGCAGCAGCCAGTCACTGTGCTTCCCAAGCCTCAGTTTCCTTATCTGTCAACGAGGGAGGGCCAAGTTGTGAACCCATCACACTGGATTGTTGGGAGGATTGGGCGATGTTTTATGAATAGCAAACAGGCTTGCACTGAACAGATGATGCATGCGTGAGAACCGTCCTTGCACTAGTAGGAGAAAAAAGGGAAGCTCAGTGCCTGTTTAACTTTATGATATAAACTGCAGTATCTCAGAAATCAAATAACTCTATTTTTTTGTAATTTCTCCAAAAAGGAAATTAAAATTTATTTTAATCATCTGAAAAGTACATTTTATATTGTTTTATAAAAATATTTTATCTGAGAGAGAGACAGCATGTATATGTGGGGCAGGGGGGCGGAAGGGAGAGAGAAAAAGAATCCAAGCAGATCCCGGGTTGAGCATGGAGCTCGACGTGAGGCTCGATCCCGTGACGCCAAGATCACAACCTGAGCCACAACCAAGAGTCAGACCCCCATTGTATCGGCCAGCCAGGCGTCCCACATTTCATATCTTTTATAAAGAAGGCTTAGATCACCTTACCCTTTCCAATAGCACCTGTTTGAATCCAGGATTAAAATAAATCTTTAAGCGCAATCCTGAGCCTGTGGTGTCTGACTGTAGTTGTGAGTCAATAAAATGTCGGTTCTCATGTCGGTTTTAAGGCCAGAGACCCCTGCTGTGTCCCATTGTTGTTGTGCAGTTGTGGACGACTGCATAAGGAATGGGGTCAGGGGACAGCCCCTGCTGCCTTGGGGTCTGCTCTGCCTTCCACACTGGCCACACTCTAGGTCCCAGGCATTTGCAGCAGGTGCAGGACTGTCCCAGGGCTCTCTGTGCTCAACTCCCTGTTGGCTTGGTGGACTTTCTCAGTCTTCTTGCCCTCTGCTTTTTGATGGGTGAGCCATGCCTCAGGTTCTGGAAGTTTTTCTGCCTCTCCTGCTCCCCCACCCTGTTACCTCTCAGAGCCAGGATTCTGGACACATCTCATCCTTCCAACTTGGTCTTGGCATTTGATTCCTAGAGGACTGAAGTAACACAACTATCTGCTTTCCCTGGGCATGTAAGCTTGTGATGAACAAAAATTGCGGTGCACCTTGCTTCTGCTTGATATGTTAACCCTATTCCTGGAAGGATGTTTTTAAAACAACCATTTGTATTTCTAACCATTTTTGCCTGTTGTTACTGAGACGGATTCCCCCCAGGACATGCTTGGCCCTGACAGATAGTAAGAAAAACTGTCGTGGTTCATTCTTCCTTACCCAGTATGTGTGGCTTTGCTTTCTTTTCCATTAAAGTCTACGTCTAAA
The DNA here is from genome assembly GCA_004023965.1 of Spilogale gracilis. Classification (NCBI taxonomy): domain Eukaryota; kingdom Metazoa; phylum Chordata; class Mammalia; order Carnivora; family Mephitidae; genus Spilogale; species Spilogale gracilis. Next base: position 39,381 of record PITA01007437.1, on the reverse strand, counting down.
ACAGTCAGGTTTCCATTTCCCTTGGATCTTCACTCTGACCCCTTGAGGATTAAAGAGGTCACGCTGCGCCAGAACTGTCTTCTCTGCCCTGCAGATGCTCCGTGGAAGTCAGGAGCAAGGGCTGCATAAATTACCACTATCTTTGATGATGTCCTCCTGCCTGAAGGTCACTAGGTTGGGTGCTTGCAAGCACTAGCTTTCCAGATAGAGTCTGGAAGGTAGTGTAGTTAACATCCATTCTCTGCCGTCCGGCACATGCTGTGCAACCTGAAAGTGCCAAATAACTTCCCCGGGCAAGGGCTTTCGGCAAGTTTCGGGCGAGATCTCGCTCCGTGGGTCGGCATGAGTGCCGCTTGCGCCTGACGTGGTAGACCGACGCGGGGTGCAGATGTTTTTGCAGCATTTTCCATGCACTTGGCTCTGGGTTGAGGGAGAAGTGGGCATTATGTTCATTCGTTATATAGCCAGGAACTGTGTCCTTTAGCTTTTGACTAGGTCAGAGGGGGTCTTGTCCCGCACTGGATGAAATGATTATGTGACATAGCGGTTCTGGTTCTTCGCTGACTCCCAGATTCATTTGAATCCCCCATTCCAAATTCAATAGGTGCAAACTCAGCGGGTTCAAGAGGCCACAGGAATGGTGGGAAACCTTAGGGATCTGGGTTTCCATGGCCAGTCCTGACAGGGATGACACAGCAGGAGGAGGGAGGGAGAGCTCGTGGGTAGAAGCTCTGCTCCCAACACGCAGGAATACTCGCCTGCTCGTATGCCACGTTTTCTGCTTTCTTCACGCTTCCTCTCGCTTATTTCCCAGTAATTAGCTTGATGTTAGCATTGAGACTACGGCTGGGAAGTACGCAAGGAGCTCAGACCATGTGGACACCCTGTGCGGTCAGCAGGGGCACAGACAGGACACAGCCCTGTGGTCAGTGCTTCCTGAAGCTTCCATGGCGGAATCAGGTAGACCTGAACTCGAATCCTGGCTCTGTCACTGGTCTGAAATGAGTCTCTGGGCCAGTTACGCTAGCTCTGTAATCTCAGGTTGCTAATGCATAGTACAAGGGAAATCATATGCCCTCCCTTCTTGAGGTCATTAAAGACAGAAGGTGTGTAGAATTCAGAGCTGGGCCTAACAGCCATCCCCGTTGTACAGAAGGAGAAATATCTCGTGTCCACTCTATGGACTCAGGCCTCTTTCATGTTGCATGTTAATCTGGTCAATTTTTTCTGGGGATGGTCTGTGCACTATTGCTGTTTACGGACGTGTCCACTAGAAAGAAAAGCAAAAACATCTCCGTGGAGAGGCGTACTGTCTAGAGAATGTTTTCAGAATTGCATATTGCGTTTTCCTATTATTGTAACTCGGCTAGATGATAATTGTTCTGTTCTTCACTGACTGCCCAGACTCTGTCACAGAACCTACACGGAGACGAGCACCGCTGCATGCTTGTTGGTGGGGCATTGTGCGCTGGGACGGCTGTATTCAGCGTGTGGCCACGTAAAGTAAAAAAGTGCTGAAGTTAAGGATTTAATTCTCAATGAGCTTTACTTAGTGCAACTTAGGTGTCACTGGAAAGATAAATCATGGCTGTCTTTGAAGATGGTCTTGGGGTTTCTTGTCCTCTGGAAAACTGTTGTGCACCCAAAAACAAACAAACAAAAACCAAGTTTGGACCTGCTGTGTTTTGCTCAGGTGCCCCTAGTCATTTCTTTTTAAAACCAGTTTTCCTTATTAGAAAATGCCCTGAAGAGTGTCTTTAATCATTGTCTTAGCATGGTAATGTGGTCCCTTACAGCCTGTTACAGATTGCTTTAGATCATTGTTATTTGCCTGTTGAAGCAAATAGGTTTTTTGAAAAGGACTGCCCAAGTGTGATACAGTGCAGATCCTCAGATTCCAATAGAGTCATTAGTTCTTTCTTGGCACCTGCACCAGGTCCTAGCCTGGTGTTACGCTGGGACCCCCATCCCAGCTTACTGCGACAGCTGTGGTCCTTCATGCTCGTCTCATGCTCCCTGATCCGTGCATTGCTGAGGTCACCACCATTACTTTCTCCAGTTGTTTGCCTCTTCCTCTGTCAGAGACGTATCTGTAGGAGGGGTAAAGCGTGATACTCATGACCACACGACTGACAGCCAAGAAGTCCACAAGGCTCCTCAGATCACCCTGATTAGCCTTTGAGAGACTGAGCATACATCAGATGCCTGTGATTTAGCTTAAAAGACTGTCAAGCCAATTAAATTACAATGAACATATGTAATGATTAAATTCCTTATATGTATCTGATAAGTATCATCCCATTGTTTAGAAGAAAATGAGGAATTTCTAATTCTTTTCAAATTACAGCTTGGGCACAGTAAACAATCAAGTGTGAGGAGCTCAGAAGATTTCCAATTAAACAGTTTCAGTAATCCTCCCAGACAGTATCAGGTAAGCATGATAACTTTTTTGAAGAACTAAATCTAGTTGTTTGTAATATTTGAAATCCCAAACTATGTGATTCTTTAAGTGAAAATGACCTATTATGTTGATTTTTCTCAATATCTAAATAATGCGTGAATTCAACACATGTACACTAAGCACTGGAGATATGTAAGTAAATAAAATAGATGAAGACTCTAGAGTCTACATGTTCATTGTGAAGCGTCTACTCTCACAAAAACATACAGAAGAGACAAAAATGTACCTCAGACCCCACCAGTGAGACTGATGGATTGCTTCCTTATGGTGATCTTCCGCGAGGTGATTTATATGGATAGGAATAATTTTACATACACTTCAGTATTATTTGCGTGTATATGTAACATTATATAAATGAGTTAATAAATAACAGTTTTACATTTCACAAAACATATTCATATTAATTTTAATGGATTTAAAAAAGAAGTGGTACTACTATGAACATTCTTGTCCATGCACCTAATTATATCCTTAGATTAAGTTCTTTTCTTTAGAAAATATTTATTTATTTATTTATTTATTTGACAGAGAGAGAGACCATGAGCAAGGGGGAGGGGCACAGGGAGAAGCAAGTGAGCAGGGAGCCCGAGGCCGACCTCCATCCTACGACCCAGAGATCATGGCCTGAGCAGAAGGCAGACGACTCAATGACTGAGCCACCCAGGATCCTCGAGAATAAGTTTCTGAAAGTGTCATTTTACGGTCCCACCATTAAATTTGGGATTTAGAGAGTAAGATTTGGCTTGAGCATGTGTCCACACAGGACTTCCTGTGCTCGGTACTGAGGCTGCTACGCTTCATGAAAGAAGTAGAGTAAGTGCAACGTTCTCAAGAAACTTTGTTAGACAGAAACTAGCCATTCCTGAATTACTAGCAAGTATAAAATCAGAACTGGTTATATTTCTTGGTAAGAGAGGTCAAAGAACATAAACAGGTGTGCATTTGCTTGATTTCTGGTTTCTGCATGCAATATTTTCCAACACTTTAACCTCCCCAACCAAAAGTCTGTGTTTTTCTGTAAATCTTTGCAAATAAAGTCCAAGCAAGGAACATCAAGGAGTAGATGTTCGCTCTAAAGCACTCCTTTTCTCAAGAATTAACTTCTGATTCATTCACTCTGGTAACATAAAAATTGCTTTAGGGGCGCCTGGGTGGCTCAGTTGGTTAAGCGACTGCCTTCGGCTCAGGTCATGATCCCGGAGACCCGGGATCGAGCCCCACATCGGGCTCCCTGCTCAGCGGGAAGCCTGCTTCTCCCTCCCTCACTCCCCCTGTTGTGTTCCCTCTCTGGCTGTGTTTCTCTCTGTCAAATAAATAAATAAATAATCTTAAAAAATAAAAATAAAAAAATTAAAATTGCTTTAATAATCTGGTGATAGTATGTGTTCCCTATCAGATAAATGATCTGAATTGTTAGCCATCACTTCTGAAGTCCTTAGGAAGGAAAGACTCAGATGTTTCTTCCAAACGAGAGATCTGTCACAAACATGAAACTGAGGTGGATATCTCCTTTCTTGGCCTAGAAAATTATGAAGAGGCTCATTAAAAGATATGTACTACAAGCCCAGGTAGATAAGGAGAGTGACGAAGTGAATGAAGGTGAGTTGACGGGGATGAGTGAGGGTGTGGGGCCTGCGGCTGAGCTACAGGAAAACTGGAGGGAACAGGGTGGGAGGGTGAGCCTCCAGGGAAGAGAGAACTGGTTCCCTCAATCATGAATGCACAGAGTACAGGGAAATGGGCTCCTTCTCCAGAGCTGGGGCAGATGGCGCTTGCTGCGTAACTCTCGCTTCCAGGTGTGCTGGGAGGCAGGAGGAAGGGGTTGGGAAAAGCAACAGCCCCCAACTCCTGTGAACACTTGTCACCAGTACCTCCTTTTTACTTGAGGACATTTATTACAATTCTTTCTTTGTAATCTTTTCCTTCACCAAAAGCTTAGGCGAGTAACTAGAAACCTGCCCATTCGGAAGTTTTTTGCTTTGGAAGGATTCAGACAACAGATGTGTGTGGAATGAAGATTGACCTCCTTCTGTGTCAGTAACCCTAGTTTCTTTGCACCTGTATTTACAGTTAACTCGCTATCATTCTTTTTCTCAAAGGGGAACTGAAGGAAATTAAACAGGACATCTCGAGCCTCCGCTATGAACTCCTGGAAGAAAAAACTCAGAATTCAGAAGACCTAGCAGAACTTATTAGAAAACTTGAGGAGAAATTATCAATGGAACCAAATCAAGAGGAAAGCAATAGATAATGCAGAGGCTGCATTTAAAAATCATATTTATTTGTTCACCTGAAACCATATTATTTTCCATTTTATTTTTTTATGTGCCAGTGTGAACATCTTTTAAACAAGAAGATATCCAAAGATAACTTGGATCATCCCATCATCTGAAACCCTAATATTGAATATTTTTGGTGACTGAAATTCATTGTTCAGGCCAAAGTTTGCAGATTATGATGAAAATTGTGTCCAGTGTTTGGTGCTTGTTTATATTAACTGCTTTCTGGGGTATGACTATTGTGATGATGTGATTCCATGTCATGTCTGCTTGAGGACACTGCCCGTGCAGCATTTCTCTTGAAGGTGGACTTCAGGTAACTTCTTGCCGGCTTTATGAGTCCCCCAGTGGTGACTGCCAGCCCAGAGACCTAGGGAAGGATGATCTGTGGCTATTTGGAGCATACTGTTTAATCATCTCCTCTGCTTGGCCCCCACAGAATATGACTGGTAATATCTGTGTAAAATGCGATTAAATCTTTCCTGAACTTTCTGATTCATCTCACTGAAAATGTTATACTTAACAATGAAAAAGTGCTTCCTCTAAGCCTTGGAAACAGGGTTTAGTTTGTGCGTGTGTTTACACATGTGTGTGTGCCTGTATGCGTGCATGTGTGTGCCAGTGTGTATGTGTGCGCATGTGTGCGCTCATGTGTGCCTGTGCATGTGTGTACATGTGTCTCTCTGTGTGCATGTGCTCCCATGGGTACACCTGTGTGTACACACGTGCATGCATGTGCACGTGTCTGTGTCTGTGTGGATATGTGAATGTGTGTGTGCCCGTGTGTGCACACACGCACAAGTGCATATGAAATGCTTGTCCGGTTTTCTTTTGCAGCCAATACAGACCTTCAGAGCTTCTTTATCATGGGGTTTTTTTTACTGTGACTGAAAGATTTTTGGCCCAATAAGAATCCTTTACTTTGATAAGAAAGTATCAAAGTATATTTACTAAGAAAGTATCAAAGTCACAAATGACTGCAGTGATTTGGTCCAATGAATGCGTAGTTTGGTGCTGCTTCTGAATTCCCACCTTTGGCATCGAATATAAAGAGAAAAAAATGTTGCAAATACTCACCTGTCACTCTCAGTATGTTCTCCTCTTCTGTCAAAGAATATGTCAAATATGAATCTGCCTTGGTATGCATTCACGGATGTTGTTCTTCCTGATGATTTGAGGCAACATCTAAAACAATTCAAAGAGAAATGAACGTTCATCTGTTCGACCTGACACACGGCCAACGTGTCCAGGATGCTGGGCGTCAGCTGGACATGTTGCTGCGATTCGGTAAAGGGAGGCCTCAAAGGCAAATTTTTAACTTCATTCTAGAGATAAAATGGTCAAAAATTTTGGCTTAATTTAAATCAGAGAAGCTTTATGTAACCAGATCCAAAATTACGTCTGAAACTTTATACTCAGTCATTTTTGTATTTGTGGTATTATTTACAAAGAAACTACTTGGTAATACAAAGAAGGCGTGCGTGCTAGTGTTTGTGACAATATTGGAATCAGAAGTTGTACAAGCCAACCTGGTACCAGAGGCAGTATCCGCACGCTAAAATAATGCACCGTCCACACAAAGCGTGTGTGTTGTGCCACACAAGGGGCTGACCTCCATGCCCTGGGGCGCTCTGACCACAAGTGGGCTCGATGCCAGAGAATCGAGAAAACGTACTGAGATTCCCCCATGTCCTTAGGTCGGGTTGTCCTGAGGAGATGCAGGTTTGGGGAAGTGTAACAGGCATGACTCTGGCTCTCCCGGTAAAAACACCGCCATCAGGTCCTGCCTCGCAACTGTGAAATCATGTCCTCAAGTCAAGTCAGATTCTCCCCAAAGTGCTGCTGAATTGGTCCCCCTTCTAGTTTCTTTTTGATTGGAACATGAAAAGAGAAACCAGTTACAAGGTAAGAAAGGTTTTAAAAATTGCAACAAGAGCTCAATTAAAGGCATATTTTTGGTCCAAGACGGTTACAAGCATGACTACCCATCATAGGCCTCAAGACCATTGGCCATACATCCTCTCTTCGTGTTGCAGTCAGCCTGATCTTAGAAAGTAAAGCAGTTCCTCTGTTGAAGTGTATTGATCCAACCTGTTCTCTCTGTCACATTTCCCTTCTCAGGTTTGGTACTCTGGAGGCTGGGGCACCATAAGGACGGCAGTCTGGGGAGGTCCATGACCGGGGAGGTCCATGACCACGTGGGTCCTCCGTGAGGGCCAAGCCACCATCACACCTCCTGGCAAACCTACTCCCACTGAACAAAACCAAGTCCCTGTGTTTGCACATCCAGGCCTCAGTTTACTCTCTGCTGAAGTGAGACATAACACAAATTCAGCGTGGTTTTACTAGGCATAGCCCATGAGTTACCAGAACCTGCTGTCTGCTTACAACTTGGCCAGGGACAGAAAAGAATGAAAAACGAATGTCTGACCTCAAGGACCTTGCCACCAAATAAAGAAATGAGACTGAACACGACTATAAGACATGTTTAGTGAGCCTGTACTGTGAGCCAGGCACACGATAGGTGCTTTCCGTGAAGTTCCGCATTTAAGCTAGCTCTACACTTACAACTGTTTGAGGTAAACGCTGTTAATACCCTCATTTCAGAAACGGGAAAATTGGAGCCTTTATTATTTTTTGAAATTTAAATACAACTAACATATAGTACATCATTAGTTCTTGACGTAGAGTCTAGTGATTCATCGGTGATGTGTAACACCCAGTGCTCATCGCAGCCTGTGTCCTTAATGTCTGTCCCCCAGTTACCCCATCCCTGGCCTCGCCTCCCCTCCCTTCCAGCAACCAGTCTGTTTCCCAGAGTCCAGAGTCTCTGATGAAAAGTTCATTTCTTTCATGATTTTATTTTCTCCCATTTTATGGCTTTGATTGTAATTATCATTTACTAATAAAAATGTTAAATTCTTTAAAAAAGAAAATCAATAAATGAGTGATACAACTGAAGAATGTTCACTACTTTCCTGGACTTTTTGAATGCAAATACATTTTCCAAATAACCAAAGTACCTCATTAGTTATTAACTACTACCATCTCATTTGCCAGAGGCATCATGGAAGAATTACTCAGTATCTCCACACCTCATGAGACAGCAACAAAAAGTGGGATTTTAATTTGGAATTACAAGCAATAGAAAATATATTATCTTAATTTAAATATTTAATTTATTACTTACCTAGTTGTTACTTTTTAAAGCAAATAATGAATCGCGACAACCCTAAGATCATAACAGGATCCAAAATCGAGAGTCAGATGCTTACCCCTCGGAGCCACCCTGGCACTCCTCACATTTTTTAAATTATTAAAGGAGCTAATATGGTTCCAGAGAGATGTATTCTTTCTATTGTTTGTTTCTTCTTCATAGAATAATAAAATCTGAGTTAAAGGGAGCATAATGCTGGTCTTAAAAAATCAGTTTAGGAATATTTGCTCCTCTTTGATTTTTGGAAGAATGTGGGAAGGATTGGTATAAATTCTCTTTTAAGTGTTGGGTAAAAGCCACAGATGAAGCCATTTGGTCCTGGGCTTTCTTCATTGGGAGACTTTTTTCCCCTGATTCAATCTCCTCAATAGTATTTATTTATGCAGACTTTCTATTTTTTCCTAATTCATTCTTGGTAAATTTTGTTTCTAAAAATTGTTCATTTTTTATAGATTGTCCAGCTTGTTGGCAGATATTATTCATAATAGCCTCTTAGGATTCTCTGTATTGCTGTAGTATCAGTTGTAATATTACCTTTTCATTCATAGTTTCATTGATTTGTATCTTCTCTCTTTTGTCTGGGTTAGTCTAGCAAGAAGCTTGTCAGTTTGTTTATTTTTCCAAAGAACAAATTTTTTCTCTTTTTATGACTTCTATTTCAATTATTTCTGTTCTAATTTTCATTATTCCCTTTCTTTCTGCTAACTTTCGGCTGAGTTTGTTCCTTTTTCTAGTTTCTTACGGTATGGAGAGAAGTAGCAAAGCCATTGGCAGATTCATTGCAATCTCTGTTGACATTATAATGGCATTTTTTTACAGCAATTGAAAAAATATTCCTCAAATTTATACACAACCACAAAAATCTCAAATAGCCAAAGAAATCCTGAGAAGCAATACACTTCTGGATTTCAAGCTATACTAAAAAGCTATAGTAATTAAAATAGTATGGCACTGGCATAAAAGCAGACAAATAGAACAGTGGAACAGAATAAGGAGCCCAGAAATAAACCCATAGTCTACTAATATTTGACAAAGGAACCAAGAAAAAGCAGTGGAGAAAATGGAGTCTTCGTAAGTAGTGCTAATAAAAGTAGTCACATGGAGAAGAATGAAAGTTTTACCATATCTTATACCACTCACAAAATTAACTAGAAATGGGGGCACCTGGGTGGCTCAGTTGGTTAAGCGACTACCTTCAGCTCAGGTCATGATCCCGGAGACCGGGGATCGAGCCCTGCATCGGGCTGCCTGCTCGGCGGGAAGCCTGCTTGTGTTCCCTCTCTCGCTGTGTTTCTCTCTGTCAAATAAGTAAATAAATAAAATCTTTTTTAAAAAATTAACTAGAAATGCTTCAAAGATTTAAATGTGAGACTGGAAATCATGTAACTTCAGGAAGAAAACATAGAAATAAAGCTCCTTGACATGGGTCTTGGTAATGATTTTTTGGATATGACACAAGCAACACAATAAGAAATAAATGGGACTACATTAAACTAAAAAGCTTCTGCACCGAAGAATAATGACTAATCAAGTAAAAAGATAAAACACATATCTGATAAGGAGCTAATACTCCACATATATAAAGAACTCAACAGTGAAACTTGCCTCCCCCTCCAAAAAAAAAAAAAAAATGAGCGAAGTACCTGAACAGATGTTTCCCCTCCAAGATTTATGAATGAACAACAGGTACATGAAAGGATACTTAATATCACCAGTCATTAGGTCAATACAAATTGAAACATCTGTTAGAATGGTTATCATCAAAAAGACGCCAAGAGATAACACATGCTGGCATGGATGTGGAGAAAATAAAATGCTTGTGCTCTGCTGGGGATTGTAAATGAGTGTAGCCATTATGAAAAGCAATATGGAGGTTCCTTAAAAAATTAAAAATAGAACTACCATATGATCCAGAAACTCTGCTTCTGGGAATACATGCAAAGGAAAGAAAAACACTAACTCAAAAAATATCTGAGCTCCCATAATCATTACAACACTTTTTTTCTTTACAATAGCCAGGAGATAGAAAGAAGCTAACTGTCCACTGATAGATAAATGGATAAAGAAGTTGTGATATGGAATGGAATATTATTTATCCATTAAAAAAAGGATATCCTACCATTTGGGACAATTTGGATGGACCTTAAAGGCATTATGGTAAGTGAAATACATCAGAGAAAGACAACAACTGCTTGATCTCGCTTACATGTAAAATCTAATAAAAGCAACACAAAACTCACAGGAAAAAAGATCAGATTGTGGTTACCTGAGATGGGGTGGGGGAAAATTATTTTTCTTTTCATTGTATCTATATGAGAGGATAGATGTTAACAAAACTGATCGTGGTAATCGTTTCACAATATATATAAATCAAACTATCACGTTGTATACCTTAAACTTATCCAGTAATATGTGTAAATGATTTCTTAACTAAAGTGGAGAAAAATGTAAGCATATTATTGTTTCATGCAGACAGGATGCTCCACTTTATACTCCCTGCCGCCAGTTTGTTTCATGTCAACTTTAAAACCTCTTACAGAGTTGTCTGGCTCTTTCTCTTTCAGCTAATGTATGTTCTCTTCCTGGAGCAGAGCGAACGTATTTAGTTCCCCACACCACACTGGACACAAAGGTATTTGTGGGGCTTTTCTCAGGCCCATCTCCCAGAGAAGCAGCACATCGGTGAAAACCACAGAATTATGATGTGACTTCTTAGTTAAACCAGCTGGACTAGATGAATCTAAGGCTGCATTCTGTTTCAGTGTTCTAGGAGTCTGTGGCAGTTCCTAATCCATAGTATGTTCTACTATTTTTGAAAAAGTAGTCATACCGGTTTTCCCCCTTCTGTTTATTTCTAACTAGTATCTGTCTATTTTACCTACCATATATCTAACACAAAGATCCTCTTGTATATACAGACAAATGGAATAAAATAATTACAAATAACTTAGGTTACCAATTGCAGATTTATAGAGAAAAATATTTTTAACATAGAAATCAATTTTTCAGTTATACTTTAAGGTAAAGACATTATATTTCAAACCTAATGATCTAAAACAAGGCCTGAGAAAATTATTCTATATGAAGGTGAAAGATAGGATAGGAAGGTAAGCCTGATAGGGTCCACTGGAGGGAAATGAAATTCTTGGGATTCTTATAGTTGCAAAAAGAATGGGGCTTAGTTTGTCAAATGTATTCTTTTTTTTTTTAATATTTTACTTATTGATTTGACAGAGAGAGAGATCACAAGTAGGCAGAGAGGCAGGCAGAGAGAGAGGAGGAAGCAGGCTCCCTGCTGAGCGGAGAGCCCGATGTGGGCCTTGATCCCAGGACCCTGAGATCATGACCTGAGCCGAAGGCAGAGGCTTAACCCACTGAGCCACCCCGGCGCCCTTAAATGTATTCTTTTGTCCTCACTTTAAAAGACCTTGATATCCTGAGGAATTCATACCTAAGATAGGTCATAATAAAAATGCAGGTATTTTCCTGAGAGTTCATTTTCTGAACACACAATAGTTGACATCTCATAGTGGAATACAACTCTTGAGGTCTGCTCTGGTTTCTGAAAGAAATGGACACATAAGGGACTTTGTTAATTATCTACTTTTCCTAACATTATTTCAAATTCCTTTTTGGAAAGTGACAGTATTTAAATTATAATATGATTTTGTGTTTGTTGATAACCTTAGTGTATTCTCTGTAAAATCTGTAACACACTTTTGAAATTTTTCATGAATGTAGTGATTATTCTTTTAACACCAAGCCAGATTTCCTGCTACGCTATCTGGCTCAGCCCAGCTTTTTGAAGGACTACGGCACTATCACGGGATATTCCATTACACTCATTCTTTACAGAGCACAGAGCTCATTTTCTGAAGTTAAAAGCTTCTTAAATTCTCTCTTCTTTCCCCACCCCCTTGTCTCTTTCTCTCCTTTTCTAATGTTGGTTAGATCTTTTCAAAATATTTGAGCATATTTTTTAAAGGAGAACATTTGACAAACATTTTGGCTATTTCAGCTCTTCCACTGTAGTTCAGTGACTTCTGTATCTTGAGTTAGCATCTGCTAAAACCAGTGCAAGTTTCTGGAATATGAAAAAAATTAGTTTGTAGAAAGAAAACTTTTTGTGTCCCTTTCATACCTAAGGAGGACTTTTTACCAGAACTCCAGGTATAAAGGGATAAGGAATAAAAAGATCATTAATGCAGTGTATTTAGGCTAGTAGTTCTCAGACTTTAGTACATATCAGAATCACCTAGAAGAGGATTTGGTAAGACACAGATTGCTAAGTCCCATCCCCTGAGTTTCTCATTCAGTAGGGTCAGGGAGGAGTCTTGAACTATGTGTTTTTAAAGGGTTTTCATGCACTTTTGATGCTTTTGCTCCAAGGACCCTGTTTTGAGAACCATGGATATAGGTTCCAGTCAAAGAAATCTGTCATGTAGTTCCTAGTGTTTTATGTACTTCTTTTGTAAGTATTAAGAAAGTACCCATTTATATGAAAGGGATTTGATCATTTACTTTATATGCCAAGTTTTCATTATTTGGGAATTGAGTGGTTGGTGAATAATCCAGGGTGTAATATTACTTTTCCATTTGTTATTCTATTGCCATTTGATGATTTTTAGTTATATGTTTATCTAATTCCAATGGAGGAAAGCAGTTATGCAAATCCTTGTATAATATTAATTAATAGACAATCTGAAAGCCAGTTTGGCTGCATTCATTTATTGTAAAATATATGTCCACATAATAACCTTTACCCAGTGAACAGAGAAAATGTCTGTATTTCAGAGACATTTTAAAATCACATTTGAAAGAGAGACAGAAAGAGAGGGGAAAAGAAAGAAGAACAGAGAAGCAGAGGAAAAAAACAGAGAGAAAGAAAGATAATAATCCTAAAATCGGTTACCTGGAACAGCTAATTCAAACTAATTGAGGTAAAAGCATTCTAATATATTGTCAGCCTGTTTAATACTATCATTCTGTATCATCAGTGACAGTAGAGCTTTTCAAATAATTTCAATTCAAATATTTTACTCAGAAAGTTTTTTTAAAAAAATATTTAATTATATACCAAACATTTTTAACACTTTGTCCTATGTTCCTCTTGGCATGATCTATCTTGCTGATTTGGTCCATTACATTTTTGTGGGCTGATGAATACTGTATCATTCTGTGTGGATTCCTCCCATGCACAGGACACACACCAGATCCAAGTATGTGTCCTTTGCCTTTCAGGATCTGTGAGGCATACACAGCCCAACTGGATTCCAGTCTCCAAACCCAGAAAACAAACACTGGGAAAAACTGATCTTGTTTCTGAGTGATGAAGTATCTCAACACATGTGAGCTCTTAGCTTATTTCTACCCATTGGCAGAGCACATCACTTAGTTAATTTATGAAAAAGCAATACATAAGAAAGGTTTTGATGATTTTTACATAAATAGTCTCATTATCTGACAGCATGTGCAAATGTTAACTGAACTCTTGTAACTGTTTAAACTGGCAAATTATCAAATAGTTATAACAACTGGCAATTCAGAAGTTCAACAGGTGATATCACAGTTTTTCTATAGTCTGAAAATGTCAATTAACTATGGTTAAAGTTATCTGGAAATATAGTTAAAATAACATATTTTTATAGAAGTCTAATTGATATTGATATGTGACCTTTTGATAAAATTCTCTCTTTTATATCAAAGAAGCATAAGATACAGAATGTTATAACTTTTCCTATGAGGGTTTCAAGAATCATGGTAATAAGCACATAAATCATTGATTTGTTTATTTTTAGGTCTGAAAAAATAACAGAGCTATATTTGTTTAATTTTAATTTCCATCCTGTCCATGAAAAGGTAAGCAAAGTTTATTTGTTGTTTTTGTGGGTTTTTATCTAAATATTAAGTTATCCTTTTAACATAACCTTCCTATGCTGAGTTTTCAGAGTTGTATTCAGTAATATAAAGCCCTCCGAAATTAGTCATGATTTCTCAGTCACTTGGTGAACTATTCCATTCTGGGGTTTAGGCCAGTCAAACAGCAAAGATGCTAAGTATGAAGCAGAGAAATTGAGGTCAAAAAGTAGGTGCCAGGGAAAGAGAAAAAAAGGTAGAGCTACAGATGAGTCCCTATCAAGGAGAAAGCGTCCAGACGGACACCTCTTAAAGACCAAGGCTTCAGTTGATTTCATCTTTCATTCAGGAATGGCATGAAGGAAATGTTACTAATCTCAAGTCATACCCAACTGTAGGTCCATGTTTTGTGACATCCTGGCATCAGTTAGTGTATTAGATAACCCCGTAATGCTCTCCGATTCTTTTCTTTCTTTAGACCAAATGTATGAACTGCCCTTTGTTTCCACACAGTCATTCCCTGGTTTGGAACTTCTGGTAACACTAAAGTGTCACCGCCGGGGACCAGCCTCAGCAGAGATGTGGGTCCCGAACCACGGGATGTCTGGCAGGCGAAATAATGACACAGACACAGAGATCTGATGCAAGCCAACAGACCCGAGGTCAGTCAGGAGAGACCTATGAAGCAGGCTCAGGATCACGCTCTGGCTTTTTAGCATTGGCTTTCTAGCTCTAGCTCTCTGGCTCTGGCTTTGGCCCTCTTGCTCTACTTCTCTCTCTTCTTCTGTCTCTCTTGCTGTTTGCCAGCTCTCTTGCCCTCTCCTCGCAGGCTCTCTTGCTGCCTCTGCGTCTCTCTGTCTCTCTTGACTGTCAAGGGTCCCAGTCTTTTATTATTCCCAAGTGAGGAAGTTGGGTGGTGCAGTTAAATCTTTAACTGCTTTTGCACCCACCCTAGAGACAGGATTAGTATTGTTACTGCAGGGTACAGAGTGATTGCTTAAACTCACAGAAGTTGAGACCATTGAGGCACAGGGATCAAGAAATACAGATAAGA